>PVJL010007088.1:0-82864 GCA_004026885.1 Lyroderma lyra | reverse complement strand
CCATTCTTCTGATGTTGTTTATCATAGTCCCAGTCAAATCGATTTGAAAAAGAGTCCTTTTATAAATGACAATGAGGGGCGAGGGGTCAGTTGGTTTGGTAGTTCCCTCAACAAGATGGTTCTAGATAAAGTGTTTAAGATAGGTTTTTGGGTGGAGCTTGATAGAATGACTGCTCTTAAATTCTTTGATACTTCTAAGAAATTCTAAATCTTCTGAAGTTCACTCCTTGTTGTCTAGTGATACTACATAGTGCATTATAAACATGGGTGACTCATGAATTAAACTAAGTTATAAAAATTTTATAAAGGGTTATTTCTGACAATCATAAAAGACGTAGTATTTATTGAAATAAAAACAGAACTGTGTTTCCAGCCCCGGTGTTAGAGTGGTGGTTAAATATGTATTAATATTTACTCTTTGTAAAGATGCTTGAATCTTTGTGTAGTTTGGGGGCATTTTTGCCCTTTGCATCTTTGTAATCATTCCATTTCATATTTTTGAAAGAATGAAAAAAAGAGATGTGCAGGCTGATAAGGGTTCAAATAGTGAGTGAGACAAGAAACAGAAAAGACAGGTGGAGAGAAAGAGAAAGAGAGAAATGAGAGACAGAGAGCACACGCTATTTTTCTTCATATTCTACTATTAGCTCTTTTTCGTTTTTAGAATTCATGTAGGCCACTTTTAAGAATTTGAATTTGGTCCCTCCTAAGTAGTTCAGCCTAACTGCTCCCAGGAGAGTAAACTGCATTTCAGTTAACTTGAATTTCTCCATCAAACTGGGATTACAATGTGTTGGTAAAGTATCTCTGAGGCCCAATTGGAATTCCATTTCTATGGAGATCAGATTGGAACCTGAACCCAGGAATAATAAAGCAAAATACTAACGCATTTCTTCTTCCAAGGACGGTTGCAGGCATCTTCCTCCACTTGCTGTGAAGTGTTATTTCAGGAACTTTCAAGTTTATTGTGTTTTGCATGATAACACTTGGGGAACAAACTGCTGATTTGATTCACTGTCTTCATTAGTGCCCCAGTAATTAAAAAGGGATGTTATTTTTTTCCCTTGAGATTATTTTTCCTTTTTTCATTTGTTATTTTTTTCTGTATTCATGAATTGTTTGGGGGCTTTACTAGTGATTTGTGCAAATCCTGGGCAAAAAGCCAAGTGAGAATATGAGAAGCAGGCCAGAGCAATTGTTAACAACGTGTTCTTTTTTAATGATTGGCTCTCTCAGAGAAATTCCATTTGCTATCCAACGTCCCTTCCTGTCGCGTCCAGCATGACATGGGCAGTGGGAAAATGGGAAGGGCTACATGAAGTAATGAAAGACAGTAGCCAAAAATATATTACAAGCAGGGCCAAGGGGCCCCAGCCTCATGGGCCAGGCCGCTTGAATTGGGCCAACGCATAGCTTTTTTTGGATAGAATAAGGTGTGCCTTTATGCATACACATAGCCCCAAGGAATGGAGTCACTGTTATAAAAACATACATTAAGGGAGAGAATGGTTGAACTCATCCCAGCAGATCTCAGGCTGAGCTATATGGGGGAAACAAGATAGCCAGGGGGCAAGGGGTTAACCTCAGAGAGGGTGAGGGGCTGTGCCTCACCTCTGTAGAGACCAAGCTCTCTCCTGATGGCCCCTATGCGACTGTGCCTGTCTTAGGTTGTTCCTCCCTTGAGGAATCTTACCTGTCATTGATTAACCAGCCATCCTCCGGGGCCACACAGGGTGATACGAGGTATGTGAGTGAGAGAGGGACAGAACCCACGAGAGCGGGTCAGTTCTGTCTCCTAGATATTCTATGTCCCCGTGGCCTCCACGTTAGCTCCTTCCTGCCTTAGGATGTCGTGGGGAATGCGTGAGGGGACAGACAGGTCTGCAGCTGTAAGGCAACATCTCCCTCATGAGGTTTAGTGTTAAATCAAATTTCCAGTAAGTGGGAAAAAGATTAGGATGACACAGTTCTACAGATATATTTAGCTGTGTGGTGTAGGGTGAGGATTTTTGCCTAAAGATGCTTCTGGTCATTGTGATATATGGAACCTTAGAGAAGAGTAGATACAATTTTGCTAAGTAATTTGCCCAATTTTCAACAATGATTTTTGATGTTCCCCTTGTGTATCTTTCCTAGTCCTCTAGTCCCAATATCTTAATATAAAAATTAGTTTACAAATCTCCTGCATCTATCAATTACAGCTCCTCCTGACACTTGGAGGAGGTGTTATCATCTTCATTTTGCAGGTAATGAAAATAAGACTTAGCGAGAAGGTGGCTTGAGCAGGACCACTTGTCCAATGAGAGGTAGAGCTGGGGAAGGACAACAAGCTAAGTGTCACCACTGGAGTAGAAGCATAAGAGGTTTGAAGCATGAAGTCAAAAAACAAACAAAAAAACTAAAAATAATTTTGAGTACCAGGAAATAAATAAATAAATTAGGTCCAGAATCCACAAGGTGAACTGTCTTAAAGTTGAAAAATAAGTGCTAACGTAGGATCAGAGCAGCGATTGAGTAGGAGAGGCCACCAATTAGCAAAATATCTGTGGAATGCCGAGAGGCAAAAAAAATGACTGCTTAATAGAAAGAAACCATGGATCACGTGCCTGAATATTTGACCCAAAATTTATTTTCTGCATCTTATTATGACTTTTTCAATGAAAAGTGCTGATTACTATTTATTCAAATAAAAATGCTAGTTCATTTATATTTTCGTATTTTATGTATTTTGGATTACTAAAGCACTATATGATTAATGTGGGAACAATGCAAACAATGCAAAAATTAAAGAGTAAAATATCCAATTCCTACATATAGATATGTATGGTTAAAGAGACAGAGCTGTATTTATAGCTGAATAGACATAAACATAAATACATACATAGATCAAGCAAGATCATTTGACTTGTATTTAAGCAGTGAAAATTACTTAAAAAATCATTTGCTATTTTAAAAAATTACTAGAGGAGGTTGTTTATACATATATGATCAGGAACACTTTTACCCTTATATGTATATTCACACGAAAAATGAGTCATAATCACTCTAACTTTAACACATTTTTAGAACCACTTCTCCCATACAGGAAGCAGTATTAGAGGTTCATGGCTCATCATCTGTGAATTGATAAATAAGCTGAGATGTATGCATAGTTACTGGAAATATTCAAATCAACATTAGGTAAAATGACCAAATCTTAACTAAAAATTTTATTGCTCTTCTATACCACTTCTCATGTACCATGGCTCCACCTCCCCTACCACACTTGAAATTATTAGTTTTTTAAATCTTAGCTCTTTTAATGGATGTACAGTGTCATTTCACCCAGGGTTTTAACGTAACTTCTCCTGATGACTAACAGTAACCATAGTTTTGACACACTTTTTGCTCTCTGTATATCTTCCTTTATAGTGTTTAATTCTCCTGCCCATTTTTATATTAAACCACCTCCTTATAAGTTGGAAGAGTGTTTTATATATTCTGGTTACAAATCCATTGTCACATACATACATTGTAAATATATTCCCCCAGATTATGGTTTGACCTCTAATTTTCTTAATGAACAGTGTCTTTAAAAGACAAAAGTTGTGTTTCACTTTATTTTTATTTTAATAACACATGATTTATCATGTTTTCTTTTGTGGTTTATGCTTTCTGTATTCTATTTGAAAACAATCTACCTAGCCAAAGAGGTAAATATTTTTGTTTATATTTCTCTAGCATTAGCTTTTACATTTGACTTAATTTTTGTTAAGGTGCAAGGTAAGGGCTGACCTTTTCCGATGAACATCCAGTTATTGTAAAGACTTCCATTTCTTCATTGAGTTTCATTAGCATCTTTGTTGAAAATCAATTGGCCATATATGTGTGGAATTATTTCTCAATTCCAAGTTCTATTCCATTTAAAATTATTACTTTCACTAATGGCTCAGTTGCTGTAATTTTGTGGTAGATCTTTGTTCTTCTATGTCAAAATTGCTGTGTGAGTTCTTGGTCATTTGAGTTTTCATATAATCTTATAAATATCTTTTCAATTTCTAAAAGCCTGCTCTGCTGACATTTTTGCATGGAAATCATCAGCTCTATTCATAAAATTAGAAATATTAAATAAATCAAAGTACATTCATATGGTAATGAAATGAAAGTAAACAAGCAACCAATAGAACATGGATGAGTATTACAAACATACTGTTGCATGCAGGAAGTCAAATTCAAGACAAATAATTTTGTTTTAAGAAAGGTAAAAAGGAAATGGCCAAACTCATATATGGTATTAGAGATCAGGACAACAGTCCCTTTGGGGAGGAAAGGAGTTTGTAACTTGGAGAGCTGAGATGAGTTTCTTAAATGAGGTTACTATTCTATTCCTTGATCGCAGTTTTGTTCATGCATGTGTGTTCACCTTATGAACAACTGTGATATGGACTCTTCTGTATACAGGCAATATTTCAAAATTATTTTTAAAAGGAAATAAACATTCTTTTAATCTTGTGAGGAAATATGTGTGTGATTACTAATAAACATACATTTTATTTGGTAAGAAAATGTGTATGTGTCATGTAGTTTCAGAGGTGGCTATTGAAAAAAGTTCATGTTAAAAGCGTTATTGAGAAACACTAATCCCTGAAGACCGTCTACAACTTCGTCTTTGTAACCTTTCATCTTCATTTTTTTTGGTATCTTTTCTAATTCTCCTCATTTCTTGACTCTTTTCTCATGGGCTGCAGTACTAATCTCCTGCCATATTCTCCCAGAGCTAGACTCTGATCTAGCTGTCATAATTCTTCAACATACTAGTTGATAAAAACTAGTGGTGTCACTCCCCTGTGGGGTATATACATTTTAACGGAAATTCCTGAGGATCAATCAGCCTTTAAGAGACAATTGCACATGTCAATAATGCTGACATTTCAGACTCCATGTCAAAAAGAATGAGAAATTCTGTTAGTCAGGAAGAATTTACTTGGTTCATGATTTGGACTTGACATATTTTTTTATATGGCATTTACCTTTCAAGCCAGCTCTAGTGAGTGGTCTCATCTTGTGCTGAGCTATTCAGGTTTCCTAAATTATCTTCAATGCAGTTTTCAAAATCTCTTGAGTTCCACCTTGTTGTAACCTTTACAAAACTTTATTTTAAGAAACATAACAGATTATTTATTATCATAGAGCATTATGGTTGGAGGAAGAACCTAAAGTTTTATAATTCAATCAATAACATTGCTTATTGAATCTTTCAACATTTCTGCAAAGGATTCATTCAGCCTTCTCTTGGACATCTCCAGGGCACTTTTTCCCAGGGAAGCACGTTGCATTTCAAACATCTCTAACCATGTGTCCTCCTCTTACTATTCCTATGATCATCTTGGGACATAGAAAACATCTCTTATAGTTCTTCCAAAAATTCAAAGTCACATATGGATCTTTTAAAAGTCTTCTCCATCCAATAGTTTAGAATTTGTTCATCATCCTGGTCTTCCATCATTGATTAGGTTCTGATTTGTCAATACCTTGCTTTAGGTTTTATACAGAGAATCCTAGATAAACTATAACATTCTTGGTTTAGCACACTACTTTTCAGAGCTAAAATATTAGCTGATTATGATACAGTCCTCTTTTTAGGTGTCAGTGTAGGGAAAACTAGTTAAAATGCACCTGTCTAGAATACCTATGAATAATGAGACTGTCAGCGAGAATTCTATATACTGCATTTGGAAATAGAGAAGTTGTATCAAAATCTTAGCTTGCCTAGATACTGTCTAGGTATGATCTTAAATTTGTGTGTGTGTGTGTGTGTTTTTTAAAGATAGCATATGAAAAGCCCAAGGGGGCACCTGACATGCAGTTACAGTTCAATAAATGTTATCTGACACCAAATCACAAAATAATATTAAATCAACATTTTGGTCACCATGACCTTTTAACACCCTACAAAACTTATGCCAGATGGCAGTTGCTTCCTTCTGGTCATAAATAGAACTGGTCATAAATAGAGGGTGTGTTTATTTATGCTTTGTCTGACTTTACCACCTGCTATCATGGCATGAAATGTAGGCTTGAGATATGGGAATTTTCTCTTTTGGGTGTAATTTACACTGACATCAATTCTCTCACCAAGTTCTGAGTTTGAAGGAAATATCTCCTCACCAGAAATATGATGTTAGAAAATGCTGACTAACTGAACACTGAAATGCTCAGTTACCATTAAATTCTAATGAATGTAAAATCCACATTAACATCTAATTAAGCCATTATGATTAGTACCACAAAATACATACTTTATCATCTAAGATATCCTAACATACTTTTATCTTTGAAGCAACTGAGCTCATTAAATATTGCTATTTGCTGAACAGATTATAAGAACTTTAGTATACAGAGTGACCAACATCATTAACCTCTTTATAAAGTTTTTCAAAAACTGAATACTCTACCCATGGGGTATTATTTAAGGGAAATGCCATTGTTGGGGGTGGGAAAGTTAGACTTGGGTACAAATTTGGGGAGGACTTATGCCTAGATCAATATGATATAAAGAATTCACCTCAAAGGGCAGTCCCTAAACATTCTAACTTACTGAACAAACTGTTTGGTCTAATGGAGTGAATGTCTGTGTTTAAAATAAAGCCTTACTTTGCATCCAAATTGTGGGTGCTATATTAATATTAACATTTTTTGGCCAATATTTTATTATCCAGATACAGCTAGATCCATGTTACAACTTTTGGAATCATATGAGAAGATACATTTTCACTTTAATAGAATGTGAACTCTCGACCTCTGTCTCAATCCCAGCTCCCTGCTTATGGGCTATGGAATTTTGGATTTGTGACTTCCGGTCTCTGAACTTCAATATCATTATCTATAAAATTGACACAATAATGCATATATGCTGCATAGATCAGATGCTAGAGATAAGTTAAAAAGATAACTGTATATAATACTCATTAAATCATAGGTCTAGTTGTTTACTTGTTGTATTAGTATTGATAATTAAATGTACTATGAAATTGTTATTAAGTTCCAACAATAAATTTCCCTTTCTACAAGTTTCTTTCACATCTGTTTCTTTTATCACCTGAAATTCCATAATTTATTCATTTGTGCTAATAGGTAGTTTCCCCTATCCCAGGGAGAAAGAAAGGGAACTAAAGACAGTAATTATTAGTTATCTACACCTGAGTAATAAATTACATATTAGGTTATATCTCCTTATCACCACCTGATTGCTGTGTAAAGAAAGAGATATTAAGATAGAGCATCATTTAGGAACCAGGGCAGCATTGGGTGGAATGCTGCAAAGATTAACTTGAAAATGCTTTTAAAAGCCACAGATTACAGAGAAGTGGGTACAAGGAATTAGCAATAATTAATCACTGGAAACCTCTCTATTTAAAGTTGTTTAATTATCTCAAAAACCTGTTCTTGCTTTTCTCACCCCTGAAGATCTCAGTTAACCATCCCTTGCAGAGCAAAGGCCTGGCCCGACCACTCTGCACATCAATCATGGTAGGCACGGCTGCACATGCGCAAACAGAGGAAGCCATGCCAGCTCTAGGCTTTGCCTTTAGCTGGAACTTGACAATCAGGTCTTGGAGAAACTCATTAGGTTTCTGCATTTTCCCAACTTTTTATGCTGCCATAGGACTTGAGTACCTAAATTAGTGGAATTCTTCCATATTTGGATGCTTATTTTATTTTAATCCTGTGTCTATTTAGTATAATGGAATATTAAAATGTCATTGCTATTTTTAGGTTTCCTTATTTTTAATGGTCTCATAGCAACTTTAGGGTAACACCTGAATTTATGTGCTCTTCCAGTGTGGCCAGGAAAGTAACTTAAAATAAAAACATGTTAGAAATTCTTTAATTTTAAGTTTACTTTCACATATTATATTTTCTGTTCATAACCCCCCTACATACAGTTATTTTTATCATTCCCATTTGGGATTGAGAAAACTAAGACTCACAAAGATGAAGTTTCTTCTTTCTTCAAATAATTAGTGGACAGCAGTATCAAGAATTCTTTAATTTCTTTGATAAATATTTATTCAGTGTCCACTCTCTCCCTAGCCACTATGATAAAGAATTAGACAGGGAAAGGGTTTGCTTCCACGTGGCTCATGCATTCATGAGGGAAGACAAACAAATGAGAAAATAGGAGAACACTAAAAGTTGTAACACCTTGAAAAAAAATTAAAAATAGTGTAGTATGGTAGATAGCATCTCAAGAACTACTTTTGATTAGATAAGGACAGCAACTCCTAATATTTAGGTTAGTTTTTTGTGTTTTCTGTTTGTTTGTTTGTTTTGTAGAAAGATGAAGAATATTTAATTAGGTAGAGGTGGCCAGGCATGGTTTTGCTGTCAGAGATTGGGCATCTCGGCAGACTTGTTTGTTTTTTCCTGTGCAGGATGAGCTGGGCATCGGAAGTTGGGCATGTTGGTTCAGCACAAAAGTCCAAGCGATTAGATTATCATTATGTAAGCTAAAAAGAAGGAAACTGGATGAGACACTAGCTCCTAAGAGTCTTCTCATCATAAGAAATACATATTTTTTTCTTTTTATTGTATTTATATGAGATGATGAATGTTAACCTATTGTAATCACTTTACAGTATAGGTAAATCAAATCACATAAGTTTAAGGTAATATGGTATGTGACATAGGCAATTCTTTTGCAATAAAACTGGGGGGAAAAAGAAGGGAACTACAGTATTAGGCAGAGCCCTCAAGGCAGAAGCATACTCTTATGGATAAAGCTAAAATAGCACGAGTTAGGAGAAAACTATATTCTGATTTAAACCCTCAAAAATAAGCATGAAGATTATTACTGTTATTTTTACCTAATGCTTTTAAAAATTATCCATATATTTATCAATTTGTTCAACTTCTTGAGTCCAAGTTCTTCTTTCCTAAGAAAGCCAGAAGACTATGTAAATAGCATTAATGTGCTAAGGGAAGATACTGTTCATGTAGTTTTATACACAACTACCAAAAGACACTCCTTATAAAGGCAGAGATGATTTTTCAGGAAGAGGGAAATTGGACTACTATTAAGTTATCTTTTTTAATTTCATCAACCACAGTTCTATTTCTGGAAACTCTTGGTCACATTTATTAACGGTATTTCTTTCCATTTGCATGGCTTCTACAACTTTATCTAGCTTTTTTATCATTTGCTTATTTTATAGTCCTTCTGCACATTTAAAATGTTCTTATAAGTTTCTTGGGCGTAAAATACTATTTTTTACATAGCAGACTGTTTCTTTTTATTTATTTATTTATTTATTTATGTCTTTTTTTTATTTATTGTAATTGCTTATCAAACAGTTATAATCTGCAGGAATTTTTTTCCCTTAGGAAATCTTGGACAGTCTGGAACATAAAAAGTTACCTCTTTCCTAAGTGCTATTTATGTTATTAATTTATTAGTTTAGTGGTCCCTATACCATGTAGAGGGTATAATATTAACGTCTAAACCTGTATACCTTCAAATTACTAATTTCTCACTACTTAATTTTTAATTTTCTTCTATCCAGAGCCAATGTATGTTGAAGTGCTAGGATTTGGTCTACTGATTTAAGATTGATACTTCTTTTGATTAGACTGTACCTTTTTAAAGTTCTAATGTTATACAAAGATTTTAAATCTAAATACATGTCCAATATTAGACCAAAAATGTCTCTATTCACACTTTATTGTCTAGACTTGAATTTTGTTTTTAATTAACTTTTAATTAACTTTTGCTTATAGATACAGTAAAAACCTTAACATTTTATATAAAGTATTTTCTGAAAAGCTCTAGTACATTATAGAAATCTACCTTATTCTCCACCTTCTATCACACCTCATTAGTGAGATCTATCCTATTGTATATTTAAGCTTGTTTTATATCAAGAATTTATTAAGCCTACATTATTTATCTAGAATAGTAGAATCACCATAATTTGTATTTGTCCTATAACCTGTGGAACTTGAGAATTTGCTTGCTAATTAATGGGTTAATAATAGTTAATCATGTTATTTTGAAAGCTCACGTGCATGTGAGTATATTATAATACTGATCATGTGAAGGATAAGAATTAACTAACAGAAAAACACTTTTTATTAACTTATCCTCATTATGAAGATTGTTTATCTCTCTCTTTTTTTTTTTTTTTTTTTGCTTTTTGGTATGTGGGTAGCTCCCTGACCAGGAATCGAACCCAGGCCGCAGCACTGACAGCGCCAGCGCCGAAGCCTTAAGCCGCTACACCATCAGGGAACTCCCTGTTTATCTCTCTTTTATAAGACTCAGAAGTAACAGCCATGTAACAGGCTAAATTTTCTTCATTTGTAATCTACAACTTCCACTCAATGGCTAATTGAATGCAAATACAAAGATAATAAGGTAATGACTGTCAAAACTTAGAGGATTCTGAAAACTATTACTATGTGGAAAAATTATGGTGATAATTTTACTTCCCAATATAAAATAAGAATAATCTCCTTATCTCTTGACTCTTGATTAATATTAATAAAATCACAATACTGCCACAAATTTTATGATATGCAAGGTATGTAAGTAAATTACATTTTCAAAGAAAAATACAACAGTGTATGATGATTTAGTGCTCATGTGTATTTGCATACTTCTCACTAGAATACCAGCTACCTTGAGTTGAATAGTATTCCCCTCAAAATTCATTTCCACCAAAAACTATGAGTATTACTTTTTGAAAATGGATTATTTGGAATCTATATCTTTGAAGATATAATCAAATTAATATATTATAATGGATTAGCATGGACTTAAATTGGATATGACTGATGTCCTTATAAGAACAAGGAAATTTGAAAACAGAAACACGGGGAGAAGTCAATATGAATATGGAGGTAGAGACTGAAAATGAATCAAGGATTCATTCACAAGCCAAGGAATGCCAAGGATTGTTGAGAACCACCACAAGATGTTAGCGTGTGGGTAGAAACATTTCTTAGACTTATCTGAGAGAGCATTTCCCTGCTAAAACCTTGTTTTCAGACTTCTGTATTCCAGAACAGTGAGAGTATAATGTCTGTTTTTATAATCCACTTATTTTGGCCACCCTCTCTACCTCATTAGTTGATGGTATACCATGTGACTCACTAGCTTTCTTCACCACTACTCTCAACAATATGATCGTTCTGTACAGAAGTCTCAAAGGGAATCCATTCAAAACCCTGATCTCTTAGTTTTTTGAGCTCAGTGGCTCCAAAACCATTTTTGCTTCATCTCACTTCATAGACCCCCACCCCACCCCAGGTACTTGACCTTGTCAATATGAATTAAATTATATCAGAATTTTCAAATATCTTATTCTCTGATAATATTTTTACTCTAGTATTTTCATTCCAATAATTCATAGGATTGAAAGAAGCCTTGAATTGATTGGCCTGACTACTCTTTCATTATCAATTTCCTTGCATTTTTATTTTCATCTCTAAGGAGCACAGTTTCCATGGTTCATTACTATAACTTCTTTGTTGCAACCTTGTCTCTTTTGTGTACTGCTGAACAAAATTCTAAACTTGGTGAAAATTAACCATTCACTTACATTGTATGTACATTAACAGATAAGATTTACAATTCTATTTGAGAATGTTGGGTATTTTACTATTTGTATGTGGAATAATTTACATAAACCTAAGTTAACTAACATACCAATATATTGATCTATTCCAGGGAGGGTTCTTTTGAAACAATTTTTATATATTAATCCTCTAGGCCACTGCCCACTTGATCCACCCATTGACTTGCCTCTGTTTGGGGATTGGTAATATTATATAAATAAGGCTGAGTGAAGCAAAGACAAAAATGATCTTCTTGAGAACCCATAGGCAAGACTTCCTAGGTGAAATTTTGTCTGCACAAGTAAGAATTCAATTTTTCACGAAAATATCAATCACCACTCAGCTAACGGATTACTATCCATCTGAAACAACTCCTGATATTGGTTTTCTTATTTATATTTGAGAAAATATTAAATTCATTTATACCCCGGGCTATGATTAGTTAATGATATTGGAAATAACTGTGGCTTTAACCTAAGGCAGACCTTTAATGACTGTGTTCTAAAACAATTGATTACTATTTATCAAATCAAATTTGTAAAGTACAGCCTTTCAAGAACCCCTACCCTCAAATGAAGATTTATTTTGAAAATATTCATTATTTTAAGATATACAGGCTGACCAGACCAATGGTACTGTCCCCTTTCAAATGGTATGTATGGTTAGCCTACTGACACCTCAAATTTAGCCCAATGAGACTAGGCTGACCCAGTACCATTGTTTTCTGTCCCATTTAAAATTGTATGTCTGACCAGCCTAGCATATATACCAAAGATAAAAACATTTACCAAATACTTTTAAGATAAGCATAACAATTTAGCCACTAATATAGCACATATGAAAGTATATAAGCTTCTGCTATCTGGCGTGACAGGGGATTTGGGTGTTCTAGTTAATCAAATAGCACAGGTAATGGAGTTGACACATATACCTTATAGAGATTGCCAGCTTTTAAAGAATGGCTTTCCTGTGAAATAAAACTCTCTCTGAAGCTATAGTAAATGTGATTTAGCCTGTATTTGGTGGTTTATCAGTCCACTGAAAGTTTGTGAGAAGAAGGATGAATCTCAATTTGACATTCATGTGATTCTGGCCCACTGTGTAGGCTTTTAAGTTATTGCTGCTAGAAACCACTGTAGAGAAGAAGAGAGATTTATTTGTACCCAATTGGAAATTGTATATATGAGATAGTGCAAGTCTAAAAGATAGGGATTCTTCTTTTCCATCTTTGCATTCCCAACACCCAAACAAATAGTTCTCAAACTAAATGCCACACACACATACACACACACACACACACACACACACACACACATCATAGGAGAATTATTTTGTTCAAAGATCAAAGGCCCCAATGCAGTCCCTTGAAACAGAAATACAGTATCTGGAATACTGTGTATGTAGCCCTTATCTTCCACTTTGAGAAAAACTGAACTGGACTGGTGCTTCTGAAGATAGTTGGGGCTACAAATGTGTGGACTGTATTGTGAGCAGCAAGGACTTAGAAATGATGCCTGATTCATTATCATGCTCAATAAGTTGGTGTTAATTAAAAAAGCAGCTGTCTCACTGTGCCTACCATTGCCTAAAGGTGTTTATTACCTTCTATACTGCAATATAAATCTCCTGTGCATGCTAAATTCTTTAAACAACACTCTCCTGCATGAAAGAAAGAATCCTATCATGTATCTGTACCTTCCCCAAAGCACCTAGCATAATATCTGAACAACAGAATAATTTCTGCTGAATGGATGTATAAACCAAAGAAGAAATAAACTAACCAACCAATCAACTAACCAAAGAGGACAGACTGAATTGCTATGGGTCTTTTGGGACTGTATTCCTAAATGGTAGCTAACAAATACATATTGTACTTATCAGATAATATGGGCTTTTCAACTATCTCTAAGAACAACAACCAAGACCATTTAGAAACACTAGCTAAATCAAATATCCAATAGTTTTTGTGTTTTTAACTACCACCTCAGCTGCCACCCCTCATCATAAAACTTTATGGCAATTTATGGATTTGTTTAATTTTGTAGTTGAATGGATCCACTGAGGACTAACACATTGGTTTTCTAAAAACGGGAAAATTAGAGTCTCACAGACATTGTATTACTTGCCCACGATTCAACAGCTAGTGGGGAAGACAAACATTATTAACAATCTTGATGTTTTCAATTGATGTCTGATGTCTAAATGTAGGACAGAAAATCTGTTAACTCAGAACTGTCGTGACAAGTTCCCAGATAAAACTGTTTTACAGTGAGTACCAGTCAAAATCAATAGGCCCATTACTCTGTCAACATTGAGATGATGGTTTATGGGTGATGGGATCTATCAGGAGAAAATGTATAGGGAAATATGAATGATTTCAGAGCAAGTGGAACCAAGAAATTCCAAGCATAGTGCTGTGAAGTTCTTTGGTCATTCTTTTATTTTTAGATGTGAAAGCTTTCTAGTTACTACAGGGATTTTGGCAGATTTCCTGTTCCTGATTGGGATTACACAATAATGCTCATTAGTACACCATAGAAACTTCTTAAACCGAGATGGATATGGGAAAGTGGAAGGCATATGAATTTTGGAGCCAGAGAGGAATAGTATCTAAACCTTAAGTCCTCAAGGACTAGCTGTTTGCAAATTCTAAACTATTAATGATTAAAAGCACACAACGATTTCAATAGCTACATACAACCACATTTTAAAGAAAGGGGAAATTTTTGGACTGAGTTTTAATTAGCCCTCCAGCCAATCATGCCCTGATTATTTAACTACGTTTATTCTCCACCACTGAAAAAATTTTTGGTACCCTGTGACAAAATGATGTGCTTATTTTTTACATTAGTCTATGGCCTTGTTCCTTTGCCTTATTGTCATCCTTGGGCAGTGGTTCCCAACTTTTTCCACTTGTGTACCCCTTTTCAACCCATTTCTATAAATTGTACCCCTTGTTTTTAAAACATCTGCTTTTAAAAAAACAAACAAAAACAAAAACATCTGCTTTTAAATACTGACACTTTTGTTCAGTGCCTATCTTAACATAAAATAGTGGAAATGAGGTCATAAGTAAGGAAAAAAAATTACTACACTAAAAGCACAAACCACAGATTTAATTTTATAATATTCATAACACAGATATTGATAATGATGATCAATAATGATTTAACAAACTTTTATTACTACTAATAACATTTGTTATCTAAAAAGTCTATAATAATTATTGTTTCATACCTAATCTTTTGTATTTTTTTTGCTTTACTTGATTTTTCGCCATTACGAATTATTTTCTGTGTACCCCTGAACTGCCCAGCATGTACCCCCAGGGGTACACATACCACCACTTGGAGACCAATGTTCTAGGGCATTTCTTTTTGTAAACTGAAATTCTGTACTTGTTACTCTTTTAAAAATGTTGTTTTAATTATTGTCCCTCTGATCCAAAGAATCAACTTAATCCTTCCCTCTACCTTCATATTTTTCAGTAAAACAACCACTTCTGTCACCTTTTCCAAACTTGCAATATTGCCTTTCTTTAGCTATAGGTACAGTAACACCATCAGACCCTTACTGATTTCCTTATCCAGAAATGTCGGTACTCACTCACCCTACTTCTTATCACTCTTTTATCCCTCAACCTACTTCCACCTCTGTAGCCTTTACTCACGAGTGCCCTTTTTGAGGTCATTACTAATGACCCCCTGTTCTAAGACCAACAGAAAATTTTCAGCTCTGATCTAAATTCATTTCTTTGCTGTATCTGACATTATCTTGAAAATCTGTTCTTCCTTGGCTTTCATGACTCCACATTAAAGAGTTCTTACTAAATCTTTTCAGCATTCCTCTGGTCACTTCAATTGGCTACTTTTCTTCTATCCATTCCCGAAATGCAGATATTGTGTAGATTTCCATTGTTGGTTCTTTGCCCTTCTCATTCTATACACTGTCTCTGAAGAATAATAAGCATTGGCATATTTTTAACCCCTTTCCACCCCAAGTTCAAGACACTAATGGCTCTAAAATGTCTATCTTCTAATTGTATATACTTTACAAAGTATTTCCAAAGTATTTTATATTAACTTGCCACATGTTGAAGTATTTATTCACTTGCTTGCTATCAACATTCACATATACCATTGGCAACTCAAACTCAATATGCTTATTTGGAATGCATTATTCCCTTCTTTCAAGCTATGGAACCTCTCACCCCGCCTCTAATTGAATGAATAGCATCATCATTCGCAAATTTTCCCAAACTAGAAGCCTGGGCAAATCTGTAGAAGTCTACTTTGTCTTTCACTCTCATCTCTAATCAGTTAAGTCCTGTTCATTTATTCTCCTACCTAAGTGGTTCTCTAATTGAGTGCCCCTTGGCCTTTGTTAGGTATCATACTTACCCAGAGAGCTTAGAAAAATACCAATATCTGGTATACAACTCAGACCTATCAGGGCAGAGCCTCTGTTGATGGTCTGGATAGTGGTATACTTTTAACCACATTACTCTATGTATCTCTGAAACAAGGTTCTCTCACTGATAGCCCTTCTGCAGTTCTTCATTCTTTCTCAGTTACTACAGTAGTGTAGTCACTATACTGGGTCTCCTCTCCCATCTGCCTCAACACCTTCCCTCCCACAGCTACCAGAGAGGTCTACCTAACAGATTTCTCAAAAATATCTATTTCCTATTCTATTCTATAAAAGTATTACAGTTCTTTCACATAACTACTAAGGTTCTCAAAGACCCAGTCCCTGCCTCTCTCTCCTGACTCATAGTTGTTGCTTGAGATTTTCCACAGTCATCAGGGCATATTTTATTCATATGCTTTTATTTATCTTGCCTCTTCTCTATACTTTTCTTCCCAGTGATCTAAAGCGTCCCTATGGGGAAAAGCACTTGTATGTGTGCAGTCTTTACATGACCTCTACTTGGCTACATAAAAATGGGCCCTGAGCCAGGAACACTCCCTTATCAAGAGAGAAAGAGCACATATACAGCCTGTGCTATGCTTAGCACCTTGTATGGGATACATGTCCTTGTTACATGCTTAATGAGAGTTCCTTTCTTCGCCTTCAGCCTGTATGTCAAGGGCTCTCAGGCACATCCCCAGCTTTCAGTACTTCAAACTCCAAAGCAGGGAGACTGGGATCCTTCTACTGCAACAGGAGAAGGGTATGTGTAGACAAACTGGCCTACACTGGCTGCCTGGGGATTCAAGCTGGCTGCAGGAGACCAATGCCTATTATTGAAGGTGACCTTGCCCTATTTCTTCTCTATGTGTAATAAGTAAGTGTTGTTTCATCCAGTGCTTGACTGTATTGTGTTTTTCTCAGTGACTTCAATACCAAGATGCCATGGGCAGAAATGTTTGGACACCTCTTCCTGGTGGTCAGCGTAGTGATGATCTTTGCTATCCTCCATGTAGTTGGAGTCTTTCCCTGAAATTGGTAACTGGTGTACAGTGTTCTTTTCCCCAGCAATGATAACTGGTACATGCTGTTCTGCTCAACAAGCCCTCCTCTCAGCATTGTATGGCTTCCTACGTGTTACCAAAGAATTAGGTTCTAATTCAGCCCATCTCCTCTGAGAAGTCTTCCCTAGATGACCTTTCTTTTACAATAGGTTAGGTCCCTTCTGCTGTACTCACTTCTTCTTCTTCTTTTTTTTTTTTTTTTTTTTTTTTTTTTTTTTTTTTTTTTTTTTTTTTTTTTTTTTTTTTTTTTTTTTTTTTTTTTTTTTTTTTTTTTTTTTTTTTTTTTTTTTTTTTTTTTTTTTTGCTTTTTGGTATGTGGGTAGCTCCCTGACTGGGAATTGAACCCAGGCGGCAGCGCTGACAGCGCCAACGCTGAAGCCTTAAGCCACTACACCACCCGGGAACTCCCTGTACTCACTTCTATAGTTGAACTTACTTCACTGTATTGTAATTATTTATATATGCATCTGTTTCTCCTACCAGACTACTATAAGTTGGGGATTGGAGGCTCATCCCTTTGAAATCTCTAGTACCTACTTTAGTTTTGTAGTCTCTAGTATTTGTTAAGTGCCTAAATGAGTTCATTAATCAGTCCATGCATCAGTTTCCCTCTTTGTTGCTTCTATCAGGATGTTATATCTGCACTTGACTTGCTGCCTTGACTGTCAGTAAACAAGTGAATTATGTCCCATGAGCCTCTTATTCTCCTCTTTCTTGATGACCTTTCATAGATTCCTTACAAACTTCAAGTTCATTGTTTTCAACCTTATCCTGTGCAGTCTTCCTCTTATAACAAATTTATATTAAAACCATCTTTATTATCTTGAATGAAATTCACAAACAATACAATTTATGTACTCATTTAATTTGAAATACCATTTTAACACCTTAATTAAAATTATAAAGGATAAAAGGTAATTTATAATAAAATGTATTTCAATAGGCAATACCTGAGGATCACTATACTAGAAGTCACAATGAAGTAGAGAAAAAACATATCTATATAGATTAACCAATAATGTACCATCTACAAATGCAGACTGATGGTGATGTGTTATATTTGTGAAACAAAACAACAAACATCAGTATCACCACCAGTGACAATGTAGTGTTTCTGAAACTGAGGATAATTCTGATAAAGGTTGAAATGAACACTTGGACTTAAACTTTCATTGCTTTACTTCAAAGATCATTACAGTAAAACCATGAACAATTTGTGTTTATATAAAATGGAATTAGAAGGTAGACTCAAGTAAAATTTTTCCGAATGTCTAATAGAAGCCAGGAAAAGGATGAGACAATTCTTGGTTCTGTTTGACAGTCCTCATATTATGACATTTAGCATCCCTATCCCACTCCTTAAATGACATCAGCCACCCAAATGACCAACATTGAGAAACAAAATTTACCAAATGTTCTTGAATTTTCAGCTTTCTCTCTTGACACTGTAAATTCTCTGTCTACATTCTTCCATGCCCCTCCCCAACCCTGTCTTATCTCTTGCCTTACTTTAACTTCCGGTCCCTATCTCAGTTAGTATTTTCTTTCTATACTCTTTCTGTCTACATTTGAAGAACTAACCCATGGCTCAGTCTGGAATTTTCAAGCTCAGCAGAAAGAAAGTGGAGAGGCAGCTTTACATTGGTAGTGAGGGGGCAGAGGGAAATACGTGGGAGTTCTTTCTGTCCCACAATTCATGGCAAATAGCCAAGATTCAGAAAGATCTGAGCATAACTAAGTCCACTCAAAACTCTGAGATGTATGCGTTCAGAAATGGGTTTGGGATTTTTAACTCCCACCCTTTCCCTAATAACCTAATGTACCATCAGCAATTAAGAGTTTTTGAAGGCAAATAACTATCAATACATATAAACATATGCAGCAAAAATATTTTTTAAATGGTAACCCCATAGTGATCATGTATGATTAAGAAAAGGCACACTAAATGCTTGTTGTAGGTTTTACTCCAAAACTTGATTTATGCTGAGAGTGCTTCTGGGTCTAACAAGTATAAATAAAGAGTTCTGCAAATCTGTGGAATTTGTTTTAACCTTTCTATCTGTAGCTTTGTAGTAGAGTTCTCTGGGGGGTTTAGCTGTAATTAATACTGCTCTCTTGGCATGACCCATTTTCAGCTGAAAGCTGCTCTTTCCTGGGCTTACCTGAGAAAGAGAAGTGTAAAAGCTTTCTGAATCTCTGGTTAAACCCTTACATATTTCTTAGCAGTGAGATGTCAGAATGTCTTCACTCAAAAACCCCTAAGTTCTAATTTCTCTCATGTAATAAATTAATCACTCCTCTTGTAATAAAGCTCGTTTTAAGCTGTTTCGCACTATCACACAAGTTCGATGGTTGTTTCCATGTTTTTCCCTGTGATTATAGTAAATAAACCTTAGATTCCAGCAGAACCCTTCAGTATTTCACCAAGTATTTACCCAATTTTGATTGCTCATCTAAACAAGTTGTCTTATAAAACTGTATTTCTGTGGCAAAAGAGTTCAAAGGGCAGAAATACATGGTAGAAGGTATAATACACTGAACAGGGAATGACAAAAAAGAAGTTGAGTGCTCAAATGCCTTTAGAGCTGTTCTTATGGCAAATTAGATTGAAAAAAAATTAATCATGGTCCCTACCACCCACACTCTCACTCTGTGATAGCCAACAAGATGTGGATTGATGTAAAGATTTAAATGCAAACCCTTATTTTTGGTGGTGCTGCAAGAACAGCCGTTCAAACTATAACACAATCTGTGATAGTTTGATCAATACTAGTTTAAGCAAAGATAAAACTAGCTGCACAAAATGTCGATTTGGTACACAAAGGGGTCAATTCAGAGGTGTCAAAACAATTTTTTCTTCAACCAAAATGTTTCACTCTGCCACTTCAAGGCAAATCAATGTGCAGATACATACCATCTGTTTTGCGGAAGGCTCAGCCAGAAGAAAATATACCTACTGTGGGATTTAAACCAAGATGAAACACAACAATCACAAAAACCAGCAAGTATTAGTCACTTGGAAAAAATATTGATTGTATGACTCTTGCAAACAGGTGCCTGACCAAGGCACTCTGAACATGGAAATGGACAGAAAGACACAGAAACTGGATGCACGTGCATATGCATGTGCATGTGTATGTGTGAGTGTGTGTGTGTGTGTATTAGGGGGGCTACACAAGAGAGTATAAGAGATATAAGAAAATGCTGGACCATGGGAACATTTGAAAAATATACACTTAAATAGCCCAAATTGATAATGAAGTTGCTAAGGACACAATAAATGAGAATTAAATGGAATAATATGCAGTTAATTATGGAAAGATTCCTGGGTATTATGGGTTATGAACCAGCTTTTGCAGGACATGTCATAAGTCAAAAGATAGGAGTAACTAGATTATGCACATTCCAATAAATTACTTATCTTTGTTCAGTTAAAAAATTTCTGGATTTCTACTATGTATGTCTTTCCAGTGAACTCTCTACAGGCAGTTTGGAATACAGAGATGAACAAAAACTGTTCACTCTGTAGGAGCTCATGGTCTAGTCTGGGGGGTAATCATAGTACAAAAAAACGAAACAGTTATGTGAAGCTTTGAAGTATCCTAACTGTGCATTAGAGAATCTTGGGCTGAAATACATCAGTTCACCATTGCATGCTGTGAGGACCTGGCCTCAGCTCTTACTGCCTGCAAATCACTGAGGGGCCTGAACTGGGACTGGAATAGATTGGGCCATGATAGGGTAATGGTGCTGTGTGAAGCCTCGGGCCTCCTGAACTGTTCCCTGCAGCTGCTCGGGCCGACCTAATGTGCATTTGATGAGGAAACTCAGCTTCTGCTGACAGCTGTCGAAGAGAAAAATCCTCACATGACCACTCTATGTCAACCTTGGAACAAGGATGAGTACAGGATCAAAGATGTTCTCATCTGATGGGGAACACCCTGAAGTAATCTTCTCACAAAAGGCTTCTCCTTGGTCACAATGGACATTCTCCTGGCACATCCTGTCCTATAAATTGTCCACCATGGCAGTGGGGCCTGTCATTTCAGAGCTACTCCCTCACTATGTTCTAGCAAAATGATTGATGAATGTGATTCAGTGTGTATGTGCTGTCTGTGCCTAAGACCTCTATCCCCCACCTCTAAAATTCTCATCCTACCTTGTAATACTTAGAAGAACAAATACATTAAAGGGATAAACACTTTGGGAAAAAAATGCAGGCAAGATTTCTCAAAACTCTGTTATGCTATGTTATTCATAAATTAGTAAATACAGGGGACTACAGGCTGTGAGCCACAGATCAACAGACCCTCTAGCCTCACAGTTCTCCAAGGGACTTACACAGTTCACAAATTATTGCTTAAAACCGATGGTCAATCCCATCAATGTTTCTACCTTCTAACTTTCTTTGACATTTATAATTCTAACCAAACCTAATCTATAGATTTAATTAATTGGGATACTTGAGGGAGTGAAATAATAATATTTCTGTATGCTTCTTTTCTTCCTCAGAACATGCTTTTGATAGTCAACTACATGAACAAAATGGTGTATTATTTCAAACAATATATCAAGCTTCATATGGCTTCAAAGGTATAGAAGCTTAAAACCTCAAAGGTTTAAAAATCATTTTCACAGTGTTCTATGAAAAAAGAAAAATGGAGAAGCTATACCTCTCTAAGAAATCTTTTGAAAAAAATCTTCATTTTTATTGTAAAAGCAACAAATTTATTCTTGCAAATGTTTTTTAAATACAGATATATATGTAAAGAAAATCTTCCTTATTCATGAGGCAATTTAATCACCTTTTTACCTAAATCAGCTCTGTTATTGTCTTTGCTGTCTCTTATGTTTCCTATAAGATATACGTACTTCCTGAATATATGTATTAAGTCCCAGCTTCAACACCTGGGTGAGGGTAGGATTTCAAATATCCTCAGACTTATTACTGACTGATGGTTCTTAAGTAATCTATCTGCACAGGTCCTGTTACCCATTATTGCTTTTCTATTCCTGCACAATTACCACAGACTTAGAGACTTACAACAGTACAGATTCACTATCTTAAGTGTATGTCAGAGGTTCAAGTTAGCTGGATCCTCTGCTCAGGGTTATACCAGGCTGAACCCAAAGTGTGGGCAGCAACTGTAGTCTCTTCTGAGGCCATCATTGACCCTCTCACAATATGCCAGTTTACTTCCTCAAAGCCAAAAGAAAAATTCCTACCCAGTCTGCTACTAATATGGAGTCTTATAGAACATCATCATGGGAGTGATCTTTCATATCACCTTTATCATTTAACCTAATCAAAGGAGCTGCTATCCCATCATACTCAAGGGGAGGAGATTATACATCAGGGGGCATCAATCTTGGAACCATCTTAGATTTCTTACTACCATGCTTCAGCAACATTAGCCTCTTCTTACATTGATGTTCTCTCCCTCTTTCCTTTTCAACATCCCTAATTAAATCTATAAGTACATTCACAATGAAATTTTAAAGACAGCTGGGTTTTATGTTTTCATTTTATCAATAAACATTTATTTTCTAGTTTGTTAAACTCCATGAAAATCAATATTACACAAGTTATACTCAGCCTTGTAAAACATATATCATTACTTTCACTTTGATGGTGAAGGAAGTAAATCCTGGAGTGTTTAAATGATGAGCTTTGTGTCATGGAGTTCTTAAATGGTCCATGGAAGCTTTGAATCTAGATCTCCAAAATTTTTAAACCTACATTGCTTTCACACTATCATTATATTCATAGCTTTCTCAAGGATGTTATTGAAGACAAGGGCAAGGAATGAAGCAAGAGAGCCTTGGGTTCTCACAGGATCAAACAGACCACGGAGGTGGTGTCTTAGTTCTTTCTGGCTGACATAACAAATTACCATAAACTGGCTGCTTTGTAAACAACAGAAATTAATTTCTAACCATTCTAGAGCCTGCAAGTTAGGTTCCCAGAATGGTTAAGTTCTGGTGAGAGCCTGCTTCTTGCTTGTAGACTTCCCATTGTATCCTCACATGATGGAGCACTGAGAGATGTCTCTGGGATCCCTTTATAAAGGCACTAATACCATTCATGAGACCTTCCAAACACCACATTGGGATTAGGTTTCAACCTTTAATTTTAGGAAGATATATTCAATCCATAACAGGTAGAAAATACATACTACTGGAGGGTGGAGGGGTGGGTAAAGGGGAAGCAGACGTCTTTAAAATAAATAAAACCTATTCATTTTAGGCTTCTTGTGGAAATTATTTTAACTAAACTAGTGAAGTTAAAATACTTTTATGCTTATCTTAGAGAAAATTATCAGGAATGAGTACTGATTTTTAGCAAATAAATTTGGGACATCAATTTCAATGATCATATATATTTTTCATATTTAACTTTAATAATATTGAAACTTATTTTTTCATTTCTGGGTGAAATTTTTTATGGTCATGATGTTAATATTACCACTAGCATTTACTTTTTTTGTACTCTTGCTGGCATATGTCTGTTCATATCTTTTTTATAAACTTCCTGCATCATACTGTTTAGCAGTATCTCTTGTAATTTTTTTTTGAATGTGAGAGTTTCTGACCTTTAAAAAGGAAGTTGAACTCCTTCATGGTCATTGTTTGTCCTGCAGGGTGATATACTACAGAATTCACAGGCGGAAAGACAGCAGATGTTAAGGTCCTAGGTTTCTGAGAGTCTTTCAGAGAGATATGCTTGGGTCTGAATGCAACTTAGAGGCATTGTGGTACGATGCTCTAGAACATGGTTCTGAAAGTTTGGTCCAAGGATCTCTAGGAATCCCTGAGAACCTTCCTGGAGGTCTATGAAACCAAAAGTATTTTTTAAATAATACTAAAAATTATTTGACTTTAATATTTCTCTCTTTTATGAATGTATAGTGGAGTTTTTCTGAGGTTAGAAGGCACACATCAAATTATCCAAAAATACAATGGAAATATTCCTCTGTTTCTAATCCTATGTTTGCATAAAGCAGCATTTTTCATGTTGCTTCAGTGAAACAACCTATCCAACAGATTAAATGTAGAAGAAGATATAAAAATTGATCTGTCTTTTCAAGTGTTTTTGTTCTTTTGTTTTTTTAATTTGGTCATTACAGTTATTTTTTATTAAAATTGGAGGTTATTTATGTTAAAATGCAGTTGGTTTGTTATTGCTATTATAAATAAATTAATAATTTTTAAATTCTTAGATTTTTTAAAAAAATATGGAGACTATCAATAGGTAACATACACACATACAGCCCGTTAGAGTTAAGATTTTTTTAAAGACTCTATAGGGGTTCTGAGACCAAAATGTTTGAGAACTATTACAAAACCAGAGAACAGCACCTTCTTGTTCCTAAATTTTTATAGTTAAATTATGAGGATGATTGTGCTCAGCAGAAGTAAATAGTTTGGTTCAGGTTTTAGGAATTCGAAAGCTTGGTGCTAGCTGCCCATCACCAAGAGAATTTGGTGGAGGCACCCCTAATCCCCTGCCCCTGCACCCGGTTGTGAGATGTTAAAACAAGTGGGGAAAATGAAGACTGAGTTTGCATGAGGTGAGCCATGAGCTCTATTTAGTTCCTTGGCTGGTAAATAGGGAGCAGCCTCCAAAGTGGATTACTGAACCATCTTGGTTCTCATACATGAATACGGAGAATACACTTTGTCTTCTCTGAATACTTTATTTTTCATAATGTCTTATTGTCCTTTTTTTTCTGCCCTAAGTTGTGTTGAGATCTCTTTTATTCTTCACTTTCTTGCCAAAGTGTTTACTAATGACACAAGGGTTATCCATCTTACTTCTAAAAAGGAAGAACTGTAGAAGTCTATCTAGGGTGAAATAGGATTTTTCAATATATTCTGCCATTTTCATTACTTTTTGCACTTGATTAAAGATATAAATTACCGCCAACACTACCATCTTATCTTCCCACAATCGCCAATCTAGAGGTCAATCTCTGATACCCATGTTTAAAAAGAAAAACAAACAAAACAAACAAGAAAAAAACCCCACTGCCCTCCTGGATTTAGTCTGGAAGCAAATACTAGCAGTAGCTGATCTGAGCTCTAGGAGCTAGTTGGCTGGGTTGCAGTCCCTTCATGTACTGAATTTCACAGAACATACAACATTATTAGAGGTGAAGTGTATCATTATTTTATGAACAACTACAAAGAAAAATTGCTACCAATTAGAGTATGGCATTGCATGATTATAAGACATTTCTAAATTATTAAATAAAATTTAGCATGTGAACAATTGTGAAGCTAAGAATTGATAAATTATAATAATTACCTGGTTGACTGCTCACCATCCTCTCTTCTCTACCCCCAGCTTTTGCTCTATACTATTTTGGAGATCTATCCCTGAGGATTTCTGGGGGGGAAAATCACTATGGTTCTTAAAGACCTCCTCTGTCTCCTTCCTTAATCCTATTGGATTTCACTGTCAATTTTATTTCATTTGCTTTTTAACTTCTGCAAAAGTCCTAATTGATATGATTGTGGCAGCTCTTCTAGCCTACTAGTCAGGCTGTAGGTTTGTTTTTATATGTATTCTGTCATTTCTATTGGCATGTTTATATTGACCCATTTCGAATAATAATCAGACTTTTTTCAATATATCATCTCTGAATATTCTTATTTCAATTGTTTACTGTACTACTCTTCCCATCCACATCTTTTCTTTATGTAGGACATTAGGCAATGAACCAACAATGATTTTCATCTCAGGGAAATTAGATTTTATTCCTCTAGGCAAAATTTTATTTTAAAATAAAAGCAGTCAAATTTCTCAGCCAGGAGCTCGGGTTCTTATAATCGACACTAAAACACAGATATCCATTAATTCAAAACTTAACATAATATCAAGAGCCAAGCAAGGAAGTAACTGAAGACTTTCCACCTGGAACATGTTATGGCAACCAGAAAACTTCTTCTCTATTCAACCCAGAATATAAATTATATGGACCAAAATAAGTTTCTAACATGCCTTTTTCAAACTTCAGGTTCTTCTTGCAACTGTTAGTTCAGAACACTTGAGGACATGACACTCAGCTATGCCTTCTCATCACCATAGGTGGTGTCTAAATCTGAACTCCAACCAGGCACTCTTTCCTTTGGGAGTAGTTTCATACAACATTTCAAATGTTTTAATGCATATCTTTTTAAAGTCTGTTCTTATTTGCTTATATATATATATGTGTGTGTGTGTGTGTGTGTGTGTGTGTGTGTGTTCCTTGTTTACTAAAAAAGGAGTTGTTGTAGAAAAATCTATATAATTTAAAATAAATACTTTAGGAAGTTTGATGAAGGGAGAAAAATTAAATTAAGCCATGGATAAATTCAGTACAAAATGCACACTCTAAAATATTTTGGAAAGGTTAGGAATAAGTCACAAATGTGGCTATAGAACAGATTAAGAGTATTACTTTCACCTACTAAGATAATTAGTTTGAACAAATGTAGTAGGTGAGTGGACATGCTTTGGTTAGTATCTCTGTTCTCTCATTTACTACCTAAAACCTTGGTTTTCTTATCATAAAATGCTGGGTAATAAAGACACTTTACTCATGAGTATATTATAAAGTTTAAATAAGGTAATAGATATAAAATTCTTGATAGTTCCTGACACATAATTAAAGCTCCATAAATATTAGCTATTACTAATATTACTGGGTTTGAGATAAAGATGTGGTGATGAGTGACAGTTAAAATGCCAGGCACTTTTGTTGAATATAAAAATGATAGGCTCATTTAGGATACATTGCTTAATTCCTAGACTTTAGGTGTGATCTGCTATTATGAATTTGGCAAAGTTTGACAATATTGTAGAATATTATACTAATAACTCAAAGTTCGAACTAATTTGGATTGTACTTTATAATACCAAAGGACGCAACTGCTCTGAAACCAATACTTAGAAATAACACAATAGAAACAAATTCATAGTTGCTATTATATTATCTGATTTCTTTTAATAATATTAAAAGAAACATAATATTGAGCACCCTTCTGACATTTAATTAGAATTTTTCTTGTTCTTTTTTTTTTCCTTTATATAGAACTGAAGAATGCAAGTATTTGTGACAAATTGTGGTTTTGCTTGGTAGCACAGTATTCCTTAACAGAGTTCACATTAGTGGGTTAAATATCCCCTATGGAACTATTAAAATTTAACAGGAATTTCCTAATCATTTTCAAAATCTGGATTATAATTTTTTTCTGGTTTAGGACATTAATGATATGCTCATAAGCTTTATTTTCTATAATAATTTCATTGAATTCACATTCTTTATTCTTCGTGAGTGTCATATATTAAAAACAGTAGTAAGGAATATCCATTGTTTCTGGCTTTTGTCATATAGTTAAATGTGAACTATGTAAAAGAAAATTGAAGCCATCTACTAGAGATTTTAGCTTAATAAAAATAATATACTACATCACTATTGGCCTAGATTACAGAAAAATCTCTATCTCAGACCAAGATGATCTTTATGTGATAATACCTATTTGGTTAGTATCTCTGTTCTCTCATTTACTACCTAAAACCTTGGATGTATTTCTAATGTTATTTAAATTTTATTTGCATTCAAGTCTAAGTATACTTGATGATTTAATGTTCCAGATACTTTATCAGATTCTGGAGAAAAATCAAAGATGTACAGGAGATGGTGCTTATTTTGGAGAAGTTCACACCTCTTGTAGCCCCAAGATAATTCCACTGTCTAAATGTACTATTTCAAAAGTTGTACATGTATGCATGTAATCTTTCTCATATACTGCCCCCCTCAAACACACACAGAATAGTCTGATTCATAGCTTAAAAAAATACTGGGAAATATATTTCTATAAAATATAAATCACAATAATACATTGTTTTTCTGAATCATCATCGGATTCTTTGTAAATTTAACATCATCAAGTTCACTGCTACTTGTTCGAGATGACAATATGTAAATAGAACCTACCAGTTCCATAACTGACTTGGCTACCTTCTTTCTATTTGCTAGCTTTTGGAGATGAAAAGATTCCAATGCTTAGATTGAGAGATAAATTAGTGTCCAGAGTTCATTCTTCATAAGAATATTCCATTTTATTTTTGCCATAACTAAATCTTGCCCAAGCATAGAAATTATACAATTCTATGGGTCACTGATTATAAAAGGAAAATGGCATCTTACTGTGAGAGTTCCAGGTTCTTGGATCCTTTCTTGGCTTTTTATTCCAGGGAGAAATGCAAGATCATAGCTGGCTGTCTGCTACCATTAAGAGGGTGAACAAAACAAAGCATATTCCTGTAACAAAATATATAAACACATACATGCATACATATATCAATTTTAAAAAGATGTATTTTGAGCTCAAATAATGATCTTTTTATTTAATTTAAGTTGGCTCTGCTATTTTTGCTCCCTGTAAGCCTATAGGAACAATGGGCCTGGAAGTTTAATAAATGTAAAAAATATATATTACCCAATGATTTGTGCAAAATGTTTTTGAATGGGTTCTACTTACTTAGTGTCTGATAAGTAAATCTGGCATAAGTTCAATGTTTCTGATATATTTAAAATAAGTTTTGCATTTTTGTGGAAAGAATAAATTTTAAAAATAAATAATATGGGCTCTTGAGCCATTTTCCTGCTTGAGCCCACTCCTGCCTCTTGGGAGTGTATTTCCTTTTTAATGAACTATCTCTGTTTCACCTTATTTTCCTTTTAATAAACTGCTTCTTTGTGTCACCTCTAAAAAAATAATAATATGGACTGACAGAAAGGAATACATCTGATACTGAGATGTAAACTTACAGCTGCTGTTTCACACGTGGTTTAAATAAGTGTTAAAGAAAAAAACTGTTTGTGAAACTTGTACACAGGCACACTTTCTTCAGGATCATGAGGACAAGGTTGGGGACATTACAGTGGGGTTTTGCAGTGTGTGTGGTACTGGGGGGAGATTGGGATTAACTCCAAATACAACAAGTAAAAGTGGGAATTTATAGCTGGGGGGTTGGAGGGGTCAATGGGCAGAAAATTACTTAAATCAAAAGTAAGAGAGAATTCTGGCTAAACTAACCTAAAGATAATTGCTGAAGATGATTTCTTCATTCACAAACCACCTGGAGGATGGTGGAGGATGAGGAACCCAGTCAGACATGCAGAGTGGTCAGATATCTAAAATACAGGATTATAGCTGTGCTCACATCCCAAACTTATTTTTTTTTGTCATAGTCTTTATTTATTTCTAATTCCTGGTTGTACTATAAATTTCTGTTTTCTAAAATTTTATACAAATTTCTTCAAACATACTTTACATAAAGATATATGAAACACTCCAACTAAATACTTCCAAAACTTTATACCTCCTCAATTATTGAGTACGTAATTCAACTTGAGAGGTTTTCATAAATACATTTTTGGCACAAAGAGAGATCTGTGAATTCAATGAGCAACTTTTAATCTGTCCCAAGTTTTGTTTCTGATTTTCTAAAAATAAATAAATAAATAAATAAAATTATAAAAGACACTTGATGTTTGTCTCTATAAATGCTCTAGCACTTCAAAGTTGAAAAAAATTACTAAATCACTTTGTGCCTCAGTTGTCTCAATCATTACATGAGGACAATCCTAGATTTGTAGTGGTGATTGAATTAATATGGATAGACACCTTGTGCTCTATTAACAGTATTTTTATAATCTGTGCACCATATTGGTCTTCAGAGATATGAAAGGAAAAAAAAAGGTGTTGCCTGTATAGATGATTCATAAGAAACAGGAGACAAGGAATCTAGGCTTGGGAGCGTAGAAGATAGTCAACAAATGTTGGGTGCAGATAACTACTGTAAACCACCACTAGCTCGCAGAATATGTGCATTATAGAAAACATCTAATTAAAATTCAAAAATAGCTACAAAACATTCACATTTGGGAAATTTGATAGGTAGCATTGTTTTTTAGCCCCCAGGAGGAGTAGTACTGCAGCGGGGACCTACCAATACTTCCAAGTTCTCATCCATTTTTTATAGATAACAAGTGCTATTAAAGGCAGTGAGTTCATGGGTGAAGCTCATCCCATCAATCAACTTTACCAAATTCAGAAAAGGTCTCCTCATTCTGACCTCACCCAGATGGTGACTTATTTTAATGGGAACTTCCTAGCACTAAGCTCCTTTTTAAAGCAATTGATACATTTATTAATCTAGGAAAAAAAGTAGTGTCTCTGAATCTAAATGTGTTATTTAACTTTCAAAAAATAAAATCCCACAACTTAATGAACCTTTACGAATTTAACATTCAGTATGCAAAGCTATACAAGACAACACGGGTTTAACCTAATAGAGGAAACACCAAAACAACAACATATTCTGCATATTTTTGCCTATCTCTAGCTTTGTGGGAGGTGTCTTGAAACTGAACCCCTACTATGTGGAGGGTTCGGGAATTGCCTCCTGCCCTAGGCTTTCATTGATTAACAAGTGCCTGAAGCACACATGTTGGTCTCAGAACTCACTTATAGTTTAGATGTTTTTTGGTATTTCTGATCTAACTCACAATTTCAGTGATTTGTTTAAATGGGATTTTAAAAATATTTTATCTATGATTTTACTGTGCCAAAAACTTAGGTGGGTTTCTCTAGATAGTGCCGGAAAAGGGTAGTTCTCAGAGTCCCTTCCTAGGATACAAATACAATACGTTACTCTCTTGAGATTGTCATGGTAAGCAAAAGAAGTCAGACAGAAAAAGAACCACGTGACCTTACTAATATGTGGGATATAAAACTGAAAGCAAGAAACAAACAAGACAAACAAAGAAACAAAACCTCATAGACACGGACAACAGTTTAGTGGTAACCAGAGGGTAAGTGAGGAGGTAGGCGGTAGAGAAGGGAGTGGGGGTCAAATAGATGAGGAGGGAAGGAGAGCTGATTCTGGATGGTGAGCACACAAGACAATATAGAGATGATGTATTACAGACTGGTACACTTGAACCCTATATAATTTTAGGAACCAATATCACCCCAATAAATTTAATTAAAAAAATAAAAATACATTACTCTCTAGAATCAAGCTCCCATTACATATAAGATAAAGTATTTACCTTTGTCATATGGCACCTTCCTAGGTAATTTCCCTATCTTTTGCTAGAGACTTGAACAAACTAATTTCCTCTTCTCCCTTGTTCATCTTGTTCCCTCTGCCTACAATATATTTTAAAATTCAGTTTTATAGTTCATATGAGGTGCTCCATATTCACCAAGATAAAAGTTTTCTACTTCCTTCCATACATATCTCTGTCATGACCTGCATAACTTCATTGCTCATTTTTATCGACCTTGAACCTTTAAAGTCCAGGATAATATTATTCTCATCTATCTAGTACATTTGCTAAGCCATGGCATGTTCTTATTTATAATTTAATCTTCATCTAACATTGCACATATCAGTTAATTCATACAAAACTTTCTAATAAAGATGTAGTATTTTCCTATTTTCCTCTTTATTATAAATAAGAAATTTATAGACTCAAAGAAGTTTGGTAACTTACTTAAAGGCAACCAAATTACTTATCAGTAGAAGTGAGGTTTGCACAGAATTATATCTCATTCCAAAGTTGATGGTACGCATTTCAATTTTATCAGACCTCTGCTAATATTTGCAAGGCCCAGAGAAAAGTTCAAATTAATGCCTGAATACATATGACTGTTAAGCTATTGAATACAATTTGTTCTAGCTTCTTTTCTTGAAAAAAAAAATGTTTATAATGACCTGAAAAGTCAGATCACATTTAGAAATTTCTAATTTCTCAGGGTTTTCTGCTAGACCATAGCAATGTAGGGAGATCAGGCCCTACAGCCTCTCACCAATGTTGTTCTTGATTCCCCCCACCCCCACCCTTTGACTCCATTCTGTACCTTACACCTAACAAAGAGCCACACTGTGGTTACCCCTTAAACCTAGGTGCTTACTGGCAGCTTGGTCTACCTAGATCTAGGGAACAGGTCCATAAGCCAGTTGGGGCATAAAGCTCTGGGGTCCCAAGTACCTAGAGGGTGATCTAGAAAGGAAGAGTGTGTGTCTTATAAGATACATCCACTTGGCCAGGGGACAGTTGACTCCATGAGAAGTGGAACAGTTGGAGGAAGATGAAAGAACCTCCAAACCACAGGACCCAGAGAAGGGACTCCTCTTGTCAAAGTCTAGAAGATGAACTACAATACATACTACTCTGTTAAATTTCAAAATGAAATAAGTTAGGCCATTAATCAATAAATTATTAGAAATACACCCAGAGCATTCAGGTAATCCCAATATACTAAAAACTACCTCCATATATATACATATATACACATATATATATATAATTACCAATGTGCTAGGAGCCTGTAATTTACAAAATTATAACTTTTTAATGTAGTGATTATAGCAGTCATTATTACCATTTTTATTTGAAATCCTTCTCCCTCCACCTCCCCACCACCACAAAAAAATCTGCTCTTTATCCTGCAGCTATTTGGGGGTGGAATGTTATTTATTCCCTATCAATGTCCTACAGTTAAATACATGAGAATGAAAGGTAGGCATGATGTTGATTGTGGTAATAATATAATTATATTATTATATATATATGCTGTTATGCTATTTAACAAATTTACATGTATTTTAAACCATTTCATTCCATGCAGGCAAGATTTACCTGCTTTGCAATATGAGGTCAGACAATTAATTTTGAGACCTCATCCTAAAGAGTGCTACATACCTCATTGCTGAATATCATTACAGTCACCTTCGAAGTACTCCCCTTGGGAAGCTATGCACTGACACCAGTGCCTAGTCCACCCTTCAAAGCAATTTTGGAACTTTTCCTGGAATCCCCATCAGAGCTGTCATTATATTACCCTTGATGTCCTGAATGTCATCAAAATGTCTTCCTTTTCATTTTTCCTTTATCTTCAGGTGAAGAAAGTCATTGGGGGCCAGCTAGGGTGAGTAGGGAGGATGTTCCAATATAGTTATTTGTGTACTGGCTAAAAATTCCCTCACAGGCACTGCCCTGTGACCTGTTGCATTGTCATGATGCAAGAGCCATGAGTTGGTGAAAAGTTCAAGTTCAGATAGTTTTTGTCTAACTTTTTCTTTTTTGGGGGGTGTTTCCCTGAGCGGGATGGAACCCAGGCCGTGGCAGTGAGAGCGCCAAAGCCTAGCCACTATACCACCAGAGAACCCCCAATGTCTAACTTTCTCATGCAGCCTTTTCATTACTTTCAAATAGTAAACTTGGTTGACCATTTGTCCAGTTGGTCCCAATTTATAATGAACAATCCCTCTGATATCAAAAAATGTTGGCAAATACCATTTTGACACTTGATTTGTACTGACAGAACATTTTTGTTGACTGATTTCCATCATGAAACTTGATACTTTGTTTCAGGGTTGTATTGGTACACCATGTTTATCACCAGTGATAACACAGTCCAAAACATCATTTTGCCTCTCCAAAAGGTCTTGGCAAATTTTAACTCTCGTTTGCTTTTGTTCATTGGTGAGTTTCTTTGGAACCATTTTTGCCCACACCTTTCTCATACCAAGATTTTCAGTTAAGATTTTCCTAACTGTTTCTCCATTGATGTTTACTTGGTCTGCTTTGCTTCTCATAGTCAGCTGATGATTTTGATGCACAAGTTAATGAATTTCTGCAATGTTTTCATCAGTGCTGCCCATTCCTGGCCGCTCTGACCTCTTTTCATCAGGGACACTTTCTTTCCCCTCAGAAAAACATTTAATCCATTTGTACACTGCCGTTTTCTTCATGGCATTATCCCCATAAACTTGGACTAACATGTTCCTGATTTCACTTCTATCTTGCCAAGTTTAACAAGAAATTTAAGGTTTGTTCACTGCTCTAATTCAAGCTCTGACATTCTTATAACAGCACACAAAAACATGCAACAACAATAATGAACGCCACTCAGCAAGACATCACCACATATTGACATGAACACAATTGTGAGACACAGATATACCAAGGTTATGAAACCTTACTAAGTTGTTTGCACAGTGCCACCAATGTGTGCGTGTGGTGGCAAGTTCACAAACTTAATTGCCAGACCTGTGTATGACAGAATAAAGTTCTTAGATATTGTTGGAACCAAAACAATAGCATAAAACCTGTGAGTATTTACGTTTTCTATTACAGGAGATGTTCTATGTATGGCTTTAGACAACTGTTTTTCCTCATCGCTTCTTGTACAAACTCTCCCTGATTTAGACCCCTGTGCTTCTCCTTGCTAAGATACGACCATTACAAAAATGTTTGTTTTCCTTTTATAAAGAAATGACCTTCACTTTATATTTTTCTGCACAGCTTTCTCAAACCATCTATCACAGACTTAATAAAACCCTCGAATAAATAAACATTAGAGGAACTGGAAGTATGCACCTCATTTTATAAAAACTTACAGAAGCAAAGCCGGTTTGTTTCCCTTGGCTTATAAGTCAAAGATTAGGCAGTTTCATAGTTCAATTTGGCAACTTGAACATCTGGCTTTAGGACATTTCAATATATCTACTGAAGTAAATTAGAGATACTAGGATTACTTTTTTCATCTAGTTACCACAACTGCATGTTGCTCCCATTAAAAAATACATAATTATGTTCTCAGGAACATATATCTGGACAGATGAAGGAGAGTGTCCCATCCCAGGGGTCATACACCTAATTGAACTGAAGTATTTCTAACTTTCATTTACAATTGTTCACATGTGAAAAGACACAATCCCAAGAATAACTGGGATCTGAGGGCTTTATTGTTTTCATTTGGGAAGAACATAACACTATTTTTCTCCATAATGTAATTTAAAGTAAACAACAAAAACAATTTGAATGAAAATATTACAGAACTCTGCTTTAGTACTGGTTTTAAAAACCAAAGTCAATAACATATTATAATCTTCCTTGCTTTTTAGAACTATATTATCACCAAGTCAGTATTAGTGATGATGAATAATCCAACTTCCTGCTTAGCTTCTTGGTATTGCCCCACATTAATTCCAGAATTTTCTTTACCTTAAAGATGAGAAAACTGAAACCTACATTCATTCATTAATCCATCCAATAAATATTTATTAAGTGCTTAATATTAGCCAAGTACTACCACTAGGGCTAGCACTGGGAATAAAATATCAATCTGCTCATGTGAAGCTTCAATGCTAAAATATGTAGGAGGCACCTGAAATAAAGAAATATATATGAAATATAATTTTAGATAGAGATCAATGTTTTCAAAAACAAAAAGAATATAGTAAAGTGATGAAAGGATGAGAGGCAATAAGGAGGGATAGTCCAACATCTCTGAAGAGATGTTTGAACTCTGACCTGAAAGATGAAAAGAAAACAGTAAACAGGGAAAATCTTGAGAATTTGAGAACTGACTGCTGACTGAGTTGCCTTTAAAGAGGGTAAGAGAATAAAGCAAAGACAAAAGCAAGCCAAAAATTAAAAGCAAAGTCATAAACAGGCATATGTGGTGTTTTTTCCTCCATTTTTCTTTTGTCCATCTCTAATGAATAAAACCTCTCTTCAATCCTCCCTCTCTCCCACTGTTTCCCAGAATTAATTAGGATTTTTTGAGCATTTCTCTAGAAATATTCTGTGAATATGTAAGTGCATGTATATACACACACAGACACACCTTTCTAAATATGTTCAACCAACTGGATCAATCTCCATGTTTTGTTCTGGAACTTGCGTTTTTCAGATAAGATGTCTGTAACTCTTAAGAGACTCTTGTAGATGAAGATATCCAAGTCTACACCAGTACTCTTAATTACATTACCTATAGCCCAAATATATGATTAAATTTAAATATTCCTCCATGGATGCACATTCAGGTTGTTTTCATTGTTAACTATTTAAAGTGATGCTGCATTTGATATTTCTGAATGTGTATCAGGAATATATATCAGAGGTCTACTCAGTCCCATATACAAGCATTGCTTAAGAATAGAGTAATCTCAATGACATTTACAGATTAAAATATATGTGATTTTGATTTGGGTAAATATTGTCAGATTTCTATCAATAAGAACTTGCAATTTTCATTTTTAAAAATCATGGAAGAGCAGGCCAATTCCTCCACAGCCTCTCTAAGACTATTATCAATCATACAAATTCCACCCAACTGAAAACTAAAACATAGTAAACCACTGTGGTTTCTATTAGCATTTCCCTGATGACTAGTATAGTTGAGCCCCTTTTTGAGCCACCGATTATTTTTTATTTCATATATATTTTCTTCTATAAATTGCCTATTTATTTCATTTCTCCTTTGCTCATCTGACAACTTGGATCCGTTATTTATGTATTTATTTATTTATTGGAAAAGTAGAACTCTTTCTATAGAACTTTATAATAATCCTTTTTAAAAAATATGGAGTATTACTCAGCCATAAAAACAATATCTTAACCATTTGCAACAATATGGATGGACCTAGACTCTAGCAGTTCTCAACCTATGGGTCGCGACCCCTAGGAACTGTATTAAAGGGTCACGCCATTAGGAAGGTTGAGAACCACTGACCTACAGAGTATTACGCTAAGTGAAATAAGTCAAACAGAAAAGACAAATACCTTATGATCTCACTTATATGTGGAATCTGGAGAACAAAATAAAACAGAAACAGACTCAGATACAGGGAACTGGTTGCCAGAGCGGAGGGAGGTTGGGGGCTGGGTGAAAAAGGGGAAGGAGTGTAAAATACAGCATAGGGAATACAGTCAATAGTATTTTAATAACTATGCATGGTGTCAGATGGGTACTAGACTAAGCAGGGGATCATTTCATAAGTTATATACGTGTGTAACCACTAAGTTGTATACCTGAAACTAATATAAAATAATATTGAATGTCAACTACAATGAAGAAAAATAATCATGGGATATAAAGTACTGCATAGGGAGTATAGTCAATAATAGTATCATAATCACAGTATCAGATGGGTAATAGACTTATTGAAGTTACCACTTTGTGGCATAGATATGTCTAATCACTATGTTGTTTTGTACTCCTGAGACTAATAAAAAATGTAAACTAAAAAAATTGAAAAAAATCTGCTTTTTTTGTTTGTTTGTTTCCAAGTCATCTAGTTGAATTTTTGTATTTATTTATACATTTTCTGATGTCTTCTGCTTGTTTTGTTAGTTTTGTTTCCTTGGGTACATTCATTAACTTGATGTCCACCTTTCCCCGCCATGTCAAACTGCTTTACTACATCTCAAGTAGCAGTAAGTTTGACTACAGTATCTGTCAGCTTCCTTGCGGTACACTGACTACAAAATGAAGTGTTATACAAAGGGCACAGGGTGCAGACTGCTCTACAGAGGTGTGGATGGAAAAAGAAGGAAGGGGTTCCCCTTTGACTCTGTCAGATCCAGGTCTACCACGTGTCACAGCGCAGGTTAGTACAGGATGTTGCAGACAAATGGATGAGGGGCCACTAGTGCTGCTGTGGGCGTGCTCAGGGTGCAGGGGGCCCACCACAGCCCTGTCTAAACGCTGCTGCTGAACTCGGGGCTTGAAAGGCAACCAGAGACGTCTGGGTTAGAAAAACAATGTGCCTCGGAGGCAAAAGGCTTGTTCTACGGGAGAAACAGCTATGAGAAAATTACAAAGAGGAAGGCGGGTCTCTGTTTCCTGCCCTCCCACCTCCTCCAATCATCCAGTAGTGATCACCAGGACTTGTTTGTTTTGTTTTGTTTTTTTAAGAAATAAAACAGAGACTCATCCTGCTAGTGAAGCATGCTGAACTGCTTACTATACTGCTTGTGGTCGTGCACAGAGTAGCAAGACAAAGTAGACAGACCCTCCATGGTTAAAACATTAAAGAGGTTATTTCTTAAAAGAAAAAGAACACCTAAGGATGGAGTCCTCCCTGCGTGTTTGAGCATTTGTACAGCACACAAGTCTAAGAGTTAACCCACCCAATCTGGCAAACGACCACATTTTATTAAATTTAACTTAAAAAGTCTGAGGTAATTTTTTTTCAGAACTCTGATTTATACATCGTTTCATATACAAATCATGGACTGACTATCCAAGCACAGGGTGGGCACCTCACTTGAAAGTAGAGGTTCTCAAAGGTTGGTGTTAGGCTGTTATTAGAAACTTTCCCCCGACTTCACAGGAACGTCAAGGTGAATTTAGAAATTAAAAAGGCAGAGAGGACACAGGGTGGGGCGGAAAAGGTGCCTGATTTGACTTTGTTGTTCACCACCCATTCAAGATGGTCAACAGCACATGCTTGGTGGCCACTTCTTAGCAAATTGGTGTCCACTTTGATAATGTTGGTTGTCTTCAAATATTCGATAATTCTACATTTACTGATTGATTCATCCAATTTTGTGAATCCTGTTTATCTCCTTGTTCACTTTGTGACTCATAGTAGCCTGTCTACTTCTGGTGATTTTAGGGAGAAGGGTGAATATTGTACTGGTAGCTTTCCATCTAGATGTCAGGAATTCTGTTACCTGTTTAGGGTCAGTACATCCTTAGGGTCAGTTTAACCTCAACTTCAAACCTCAGTGTCTTTCAGCTTGGTGACCAGCAGTACTGCTTAGTATAACTGATGATGACGTGGACAGAAAAGGCTAACAGGTCTTTTACAGCTGCTGTATTTTAATCTCTTTTAATTAACTAATCACCCTGATGGGTTAAATGGGTGAATCTGGAGCTTCAGCTCTTGTGTGCTATACCTTTATTCATTCATTCAGGCTTTATTGCCTTTGACTTAGTTTCTCCATATATCTGGTCCTGTTTGCTTTGTATTGTTCAGGGGCTCCTTAGTATTTCTGATCCATTGATAGCATTATCCCTACTCATCCTAGGCTTTTATGAATTGCTTCACTGTTAACTCACTGATTTTTATAATGAGAGAGTATATAGAAGCTCACTTATAATACTGATTCATGTTTTCCCCAAAATGAACATTTTAATGAATAACATGTGTGCAAAAATGTGTATAAATCATAGGTGAAAATCACAATATTCATAAAGTGAAAACACCTATGGCAGCAACACCCAGATTAAAAATGAGTTCCTACAGCATGCCCGAAGTCTCCCTGTGCCTTTTCTCATTGATTACCCTCCTCAACAGGGTCTTGAGATTTCTAATTAGTTTTGCTAATTTTTGAGTTTTTTATAAATGGAATCATCTACTACATAAGCATTTATTTTCTTGGCTTCTTTTGCTGAACATTGTGTGTGACGTATAGGTTATTCATTATATCAATAATTAATTCTTTCTAATTGCAAAATATAGATTCATATGTATTTAAATATATATTACACATGCACATTCCAATGTTAACATACTATGTTTTATTTATCCATTCCATTGTTAATGAGCATTTGGATTGTATGTGGTTTTGACTTGTAGAACTAGCACAGCCATGATCATTTTTGCACATCTTAGAAAGAGCATATGCATTTATTCCTCTTATGTATTCACTTAAGAGTGAATCAGTTTCTATGTGAAATCTTATATTCAGCTTCAGTAGATACTAGCAAACAGTATTACATTATATTTGTACCAAATTTTCACTCCCACCATCAAAATATGAGAATTGTAAGTATTTTATATTCTAGCTACCACTTGATATTTTCTACCTTTTTTCATTTTAGTCATTCTTATGAATATGTAGTGACACTGAGTGGTTTATCTAAGTGCTTCTTTGAGTACTGAGCAAAAATGATAAGTTTTTTTTTCTAGTCATCTTTAGCTTTTGTTGTTGTTGAGATAGTGAGTGTTCAAGATCATAGCTTGCAAAAAATATATATATAAACAAATTAATCACAGGAATTTGAGGGATTTATTATAAGAAAGTTTAAGAATGTTATTTGCTGTTATCAATGCACATTATGCTAAGAGTGTAAGATGTGTTTGCATAACTTTTTATTCTTTCTAGTTCCCTAAAACATTATTTTGAATGTCTAAATTCTTTACATTGATGACTAAAGCAAATGATTGCTCATAACAGTTTTAAGACAGTCATTTCTCAAAAATGACCAGCCTTCTTTTTTCTAAAATTTCAGCTCATTTTATCCTGCTCTTCTTAAAGTGACAGTGTTGCTCAGTTAATTGGTTTTGTCTACTAAACTCTAATTCTGATAAAAACACACACAGACTATGCCTTAAATGAGTGAATGAGGGATAACAGCCCCTTCACTTGGAGAATGAGAGACATTTTGCTTTTTCTTGAAATAAGTTGTTGACCCTTAGTAGTGACTGGCTCTGTTTTGATTAAGTTCTGCATTTGACTGAGCATCCAGTTCTCGTGCTGATTGAGAAGCAACTTCTGAAGGAATTTCTTGGCTTTGTTTACTCTGGACATTTTAATCTTGACTACTATGGGTAAATAAACTTAATTAAGGCAAAGTATTTATATTTAACAACATCTAAGGGGTTAGAGCACACTGGACTTTAAAAGCAACATAATTATTAAGAATTACTGAATTCTCTGTGAGGGAAGAATTATGTATATCCAATAACCTAAGAATGATCTGAATAATTATATCTCCTATTAATCATATTCATATATGTTTATATATATTGCATTGTAAGTATTAACTTGGTCTCTGATGTCAACTTTTACTTCCTACTCAATAGGGTCTGACATTCTAACCCAGGAAGCCATGAGGCTAGAGTTCCTGTCACCACACAAAACTCTCCTCCCAAAGATTACGCTCATCTTTTGTGTGCTTGGTAGTGTCTTTTCCCATAACACTTTGATATGAGTTGTCTTCCCACAAGAGGACATATATTAATACCTATAGATTGATTTTCATATGTAGAAGCTCTTTTTCAGTCCTGTGAATTTGTTTCAAAATGTGCTACAGGTTTTAAAATGCACACACACCTTCCTGATTTTGTCACTTCGGGGAATGGCTTGGGAGATGTTACTGCTCTCTGACTCTGTCTAGTTGGAATGATCTGTGTCTGTATTATTGAAATTATATTTAGCAATTAACAGTGGTGTGTGTGTGTGTGTGTGTGTGTGTATGTGTGTGTACTATTTGAGAGAAGAAATCTCGTCATTAGGCCCCAAACAGTAACAGATACTTAAGAACTTCCTGTCAGCTGTAGCTATAGGGATCATTGAATGTATTTTTTATGCCAATGTTGTGTTGATGTGGTAGACATCTACTAGAGTTTCACATTTTGAATTTTGTAAAAATAAATCTTTTCTATTTCAGTCTGTAAATTAGCTATATGTCAATTGATAAGATACATCTTGCAGTTCTTTAATTCAGCAAATATTATCAAGAACTTAGGTCCATGCTTATACATTCCTCTATATAAACAAGGACTATCTTCATATGGTCGTTTTTATCCACCAAAAGAATAACTTAACTTCTGACATCAATGTTTATTTCTTTTCTTCTACCTGGAAGTCATTATGTAGTTGAATAATCATGGACTTTGAAGTCAGACAGACATGACTGTTACTCTCAGCTTCATCCAAAACTAGCTAAGGGACTGACTTTTTAACAGTCACTAAATCTCTCTATTATCCTTAAAATTGTTTAACTAATATACATTAGGTTTTAGGTAAAGTTTAAGACAGAATATGTGTACATCGACAGCAGAGTACCTAATCCAGAGAAAGGAAGCAAAAATAGTTGTTTGTATTTTTATTTTTGCTTTAAATATGACAAAACTAAATGCATTTGTGTTAACCTAAAAAAAGTGTCCATTTTAATGAAGTTAAGAAATGTCATGGGAGGTATCAGCATGGTATCTAGTATTCTCAAGGACAATTTGACACACATTTATACAGTACAACAACTGTCCAAGCATGGGCCTCACTACTTTGTGTGTGACCATGAAGTACAACATTACTGAAGGCCAAATTTTACATGTCTGGCCATCTCACTGTTTTCTAAATTAAGATCATCATCTGGGTTCTTAACAGAGAACAATAAATGCTGTCAACAGAAAGGTATGAAAACTTAGCAGGGATGTACTAAAACAGCAGTCTGGAACTTGTCCTCAGTCTGTCCCCTGAGCACCCCACCACAGGCACATACACACACTCTTCTTTGTCCTTCACCCCTCTTACCCCTAAAAATAAAGAAGCTAAAGGAAAGAGTAAATGCAGATGTCTGCCTATTCGAGCTATTGCACTTTAAGATAATATTAAATCTCGGAAAGCGATTGGACAATATAGGATGATGAGGTTTTCTACTTGCTTATATTTACACAAATACATGTAATATTAAGTTTCTGTAACCTTAATACCTGCCTCAATATATACTTCTCCTTTAACAGCAAGACCTTTAGGGTGTTGTCTGGTCTTCTCATTAGTTTATATCTTTATTCTTAGCTGCATCTCTCAAGTGTTGTGTAGGACAAAGTGACCAGATCCATGCTCTGGATTTTCTCCATTTGCCTCTACAGATCGACTCACTTTTCTATCCTGATCTATGCTCCATGAGGCTTACACTTCTATGGCTTCGGGTCCTTCTCACACGCTGGCTTGTTTGGGTTAGACAAATGGGAAGCATGACCGAAGACTCTAAATAACAAAGGACAGTGGCCAGAACATTTATTTTCCTGTTCCCTTCCTTTTGTGCTGAGAGTAGACAGTTGCCATGTTCCTTCACCTAAGGCCCAGTTCTCATGAACAGTGGCTTTCATAAACCTACAGTCCTTTGTGCAGTCTAAGAGGAGGAATGGCTTCCAATTGTTGCTAATCTCTGGATGCATCCCTTAAACCTGAACACATGTGTCACCATTGTCCTTTCACTGAACTCTCTTCAGTCAGTGCACTAAGTAAATTCTGAGTTTCCTGCTGGTATCCTGAAGGATAAAACCAACATTGGCAATCCTCTCCATATGGGAAATCATGCTAGGTATTTTTACATCTTTCAGCTCATTTAATTATTTTAGCAACACTTTAGAGTATATGGTAATGTATGTCCATTATAGAGATGAGAAAATTTGGTCTCATAACTAGAAACTAAAAAAGTCTAACTTTTAACCCAGTTTTATCTGCCACTAAAGCTTTCCTCTAAATCAAACTTGCTCATTAAATAAAACTGGCATATACAGATTTACGAATAAATACTACTGACTCTTAGTAAACACACAACTTAATTTACATTGTTACATTCTCCTGAGCATCATAAGTGGGTTGTGCCTTTAGGTCTTTACCCCAAGCCTGCTTTCTAAGTCAGTCCAATATTTTTTGTTGCCCACACCAGGGAAGTTTTCTCTGTTGCACTTTAATCTTTCAGAGACTTTTAAAATTATGATCTTGTCACCTCTTTACTAGCTACACCTTCACAAACTGCCTATTTCATATCAGAGTGTTCTCTGACAATCTTTTCTGCCATGCATCTTCTTGGCTAATTTCTACCTCTCTGTTGTTCATTCTTTTTCCCTCTCTGTCCAGTGCATAGGAGTATAAATCTAATTTAACTTGGAAGGGAGTGAGGCTGCTTCTGGATGGGAGATCACTCACTTATGACTGATGAGAGTGTATCATGAGAATATTCAGGGTGACATGCTGTGACCTTCCTTTGATTATCCAGGGCTGCTCCTGTAATAACTCTGCCAACATATGTCAGAACACACTGCAGATATAGCCGTCTCATCTGCTGCCCCGTGTCCCTATCTTCTATTGAGCAGGAATTCTCCATTTCAGTTAATTGCCCATAAAGGCTGTGAAGGTATTTGATCAGAACATCCATAGTCACTGTCACAGTACAGTGTTGCAGATGATTTTTTTTGTTTCCTTCACATCATTTCTGGCAACTGAAGAGGGATAAACTTGAACTTAATGGGAGAGTGGCTAAATAAAATACGTTTTCTCAAATAGTTTTATACAGGAATATACCTTTTGATATGGCTATACAGATTTTACTAGCCATGGGTCTTTAGATGAGGGAACTTTTAAGTGGGGGGGGGGTGGGAGGAACAAGCTTCAAATGTGAAGACCAAGAACCCAAGGTTGCATATGTTATTTGTTTAAGGTCAGAGGACTCTCTGAACCTCCACTTATTTATCTGTACTGGTCTAGAAATTATATTTATCCACCATTTATTAACTGTCTATAATCACCCAGACCCAGTGTTGATGCTGAGAATAAAGCAAAGAAATAAAAAAATAAATCCTGCCTTTAAGGTGAAACAAACGATAAACAGTAAGTAACGGTAGAATATGCAGAGGGAATCAGTGCTCTGGAGAGGAATAAAAGGGGACATAGAGCAAGTAGAGAGCCCTGGGTAGGGAGGTAAGGAATGCCCACACAGAGAATACTCAGGATCACCTTGCTGAAGTGACATTTAACAGCATATTAGCTTCCTCCTGCTGCTATAATAAAGTGTCCCCAAAGTGGGTAGCTTAAAACAACACAGATTTATTATTTTCCAGTTCTGGAAGTCAGAAATTCTAAAATGTGTCAGCAGGCTCTAGGGGACAATCTGGTTCTTTGCCTTTTATAGCTTCTAAAGAACACCTGTGCCCTGCTGTCCATGGACCCATCCTCCATTTTTCAAAACCAGCAGTGTAGCATCTTCTAACTTCTCTGTCCCTCAACTTCTGTTGCCATGTCACCTCTGTGACCACCCCTACCACTTCCCTCTTATAAGCACTCATGTGGTTATTGGGCACACCTGGATAATCCTTAATAATTTCCTGAGGCCATAACTTAGTCACATCTTAACAGTCCCTTTTACAATATAAGGTCAAATATTTACAGGTTTTGGAAATTAGGATGTGACCATGTTTGCAGGGGCAGAGGTAAGTGGGGGGATTATTCATCCTTCCATAGATAGTGACCCCCCAAAATGAGGGAATCAGCTCAGTAATATCTGGGGAAGAGCATTCCAATCAGAGAGAACCGTAAATGGACAGGCCTAAAGGTGACAGTACACTTGAGGATTTGAATAAATAGATGCTTGTGCCCCTGGGGAAGCAAGGGCAAGAGAAAGATTGGTAGGAGATACGGCCAGGAGGGTAGTGGAGTGGATGAGATGGCAAATAATGCAGGTCCTTAGAGAGATGTACTCTGAGGTACAGTAAGAGGTTTTGAGTAGAGAAATGACATATGTTGACACGTTTAATAATGATGCCTTTATTGCCTGATTGAGCAATGGGGGAAAGGGTTGATACAGGGAGATTAGTTGATACAATTCAGGGAAAAGATGATGGTGGCTTGTGTTATTGAGAGTAATTGGAGTACTGAGGACAATAAAAAATATTAAAAACACTTTGAAGATAGAGACAAGAGTTGGTGATAGACTGAAATACAGAACCACATAATATAATATAATATGAAAATTTAGGTAATTACTTTACAATGTTCATCCTAAAATTCTGAGGGATGGAAGAGTAATTTGAATTATACTAAAAAGTAAAATAAAATTTACATTAATATTTTCAGATCTTTTAATTCCTATGTAACAGGCCTATTGAAGTCCCACAACTGACAAAATAGTACTTAGAACTCAATTTTCCTCTTTATCACAGAGATTGCAAGTTTATCAAGAATGGCTACTATTTCTTCTTAAATCTATACTTCTCAGTTTATTTACTTTCATAGTGAAACATGAGTGCAAGGGAAGTTATTGTATATATAAAATTAAATTCAATGTTTAGACAAGCTATGCATCTAAAACAAACTTTTTGAACATGACAAGTCTAAAATTTTAGGGGAGATATATTAAATCTACACTTGAATATGTTTCAATTTTCTTCAGATTTCCTCTTCTCTATCAATAAGCTAAGAGTGGAAATTTAAGGTGTTTATTTTGGGTGGTTTACACAAGAAAGACAATGAAGAACCCCCATCAGCAGACTCAGTCTCAAAGCAAACACCTTAACCAGATTACAAAAGTATTATAAATAAATATGCAATTAGGTGTTACAAATTAAAATTAACCTTTTTTGAATGAACACAGACTGGGCTGATTTCCAGTGTTGTTAACGTCTGACTCCGCTTTTTAAATTTACTGAAAAGGAAAGTAATCTCCTTGAAAGAAATGAAAAAGAAATGTAAAAACAAAAAAGTTTTGGCTACTCAGCATCAATATATTTTTATTAGAAAATATTTATGTGACAGAAAAATTTTTTCAAGAAATCAAACAACAAAAAGTGATTAGTCTTCACCATATAGAAAGATTAACTGATACATTAGAAAATTCTACTACGCAGTAGTGAATGAAATGGGGTTAAGAAACAAACCGCAAAGAAAATACAAATTGTTCATAACAAATGAAAAAAAGTCCAGCTTCATTAGCAATCAAATACATACAAATTAAAACAATTAACATTAAATGGCAACTGTTATATTAGCAAAGATCAACTAAATGATATTATGGAGATTGACTGTATGTGGATTAGAAAAGGACTCATGAATATGGGAAGGGTATTATTTTTTCCAGTCTTTCTAGAAAACTACATAAAATATTCATACCATTTCATGTAATATGTCATCTTCTATGATCTATCCTCAGGAAATATTCAAAAAAGTACAAAAATATTTATGTACAGTGATGCTTGTTGCATCACCATATATAGACAAAAAAAATTGGATATAATGTGACAGTTCAAAAACAGAGGAATTAGGGAACAAATCTTGTCAAATAAATATGATGGCTTGTCATGCAGGAACTAAAATGGGAGATGCTTATTTTTTAAGTGAAACAAATTGGTATGAGTAATGTACTTGCAAATATGTAAAGAAAAAAGTCACCTAAAAAAGATTGAAAGAAGATATACACCATTTTGTCCGTGATGCAATTATTTGTGATCATTTCCTGCTTCTTCACATTAATATTTACTCTTCAAATTTTCAACAATGATCATATATTATTTGGTGTCAGAATAAAGAAGAATGTAAAAATAAATCTCGAAAAAAATATTTTCTCGTTTTACCTCTGCATTGGTTATAAAGATTAACTATAGAAATGTCTTCAAACATCATAAACATATATAAGACTTTGTAAAATATTTTGGAACCATAAATTATTTTAAAACTCTTATAGATGTGATTTGATACATCCATCAGATTGCCTACAGGGCTGAAGTTTAAAACCATTAATCTTTTTTTAGATAAAAGAACTGAAAGCCTTGGCCAAAGTGAAAATTGTACTGGAAAGGAAAATCTATTATTGTGGTCAGACCTATGTATATCAGGGTGGACAACTGTATATAAATAAATATAATTTATAAGACCTTGAGTTAACAGTTTAGAAGAACTAGGAAAATATTAACACATAAATATACTGATGCATTCGTTTGTTCAACAAATATTTACTGATATTTTCCTGCTGATTATATATTCACAGATAAAGTGAGCTTTGTGGGGTGAGTTTAATCCATTAGCATGTCCTACGCACCTAGAACACTGCTAACACATAATGGCATTCACTAAATGTGTTGAATGAATAAAGGATTAGCTATTATGTGCTATGTGCCAGACTCTATATTAAACCATAGGATTACACAGGTAAAACAACACTATCATTACTATAAAACTGTTTTTAATCTAACAATGAGGCATCTGCAAAGCCAAATTGAATGTGGTCACCGCTATGAGAAAGTGTATTTTAAAGAAAGGGAATGTAGAAGAAGGCACCTGAATTTTCCTTGTAGGTACCAGAAAAGCCTTATGGAAGATATAATGGTATTGCTTTTTGACTGAAGATTAGACATTTTAGACAATTGGCAGGAGAATAAAGAAAAAAGTAGAAAATCTGAGAATATCTGAACATGGAAAAAAAAAAAAAGATTCTTTTCCCAAGAGGACTCATCTGATTTGTGAGTGAATTGGGTTCAAAATCAGGCATTCTGGATTAAAACACAAATGTTTTTTCTAATGCAAGATACATACATTCTCAAGTATGCATATTAATGAAATTTGATTACTAGTGTTAGTAGATCACAATAATGCAATTTTCTGTCCAATGTTATATGAATGGATAATCTAATTTATCCTAATATTCCAGGAAAAGAGTAAATATAATTGTTAAAGTGATTGTTCCTCATAGGTCTTTTTCTGATATATTTATCTCTAAGTAATAATTCAAAAATCTAATCAACATTTTACATGAGCACCAACCATTTTGGTATGGAAATGATTTTTCTAATGGAATATTTAAGTGAAGTCCTTGGCTCACCTTCAAGGTTTGTATTAACCTCAAGTATAGAGTGATATCAGATATGAAATAAAGTGTATACTTTACAAATCATTCCTATTTTAAAGAATTTCTCAGCCTATGAAGCTTGTTACAAGGGAAATAACATTTTCATTTTTGAGATTATTCAGTGTTTTACTATCTCCAATACTTGGATTTGAGTATAGGCAATTAAGTTTAGTAATCTGTTTTCTATTTTATTATATATATTTAAAAGTGGTAAAACCACAGCTGGTATGTTGGCATTCAAACCTTAGTTATTTAATTCTGTTGAGAATAAATAGATCCTTATATTTCACATCCATGATGTTTAAGTCAAGCAACATTTATCACTATAAGTAAGACTATCTCTCCTAATAAAGTGAGCTATATCAAACTTTTTATAGGCTGACCAGATGTATCGTTTGAAACTGGACAGAAAATAATGGCACTGTCCCATTTTAAACAGTGCATGTATGGTCAGCCTACTGACACCCTGAATTTAGCCCAGTGAGACGAGGCTGACTATATATACGATTTGAACAGGACAGTACGATTGTTCTTTGTCCTGTTTAAAATGGTACATCTGATCAACCTATTTTTAGAGCAAATATGAAAATTCTTAGTTTAATGACCAATGCTTGTTTCTGCTGACCCAATTATGTTCAAACTCTAACAGCCAGCCATAATTAGATATTTTTAAATTCTGTTGCATATTAATTTTAGCCCATTTTTTCATGCTTATCAGCTCTGCCTTTTCCCTGTCTTTGACGTGTTTGAGCTCTTTCCTTCTTTTTAGATGTTAGTATTCCTCCCATTCTGTTCTTAAAATAACTCAAATTTTAGTAATCACTTCACATCCTTTTGGTTCCCTGTGATTTAGTGTACCCAGAACATGACAAACTGTTTTAATGAAACAAGGGCTCTCTTATCTTTTCTCCTAACTTGAGTTTAAGTCCCTTCATTCCAAATCTATGTTTTACCCTCCAAGTAAGGTAATTATTCTCCTTGACAGAAAAGTCTGAAGTAAACTAGGAGCTAAATAATTGTGTACTCCCACTTACCTTCATTATCATGTTATCTGTTCAAACCAGCCTAAAAATGCCTTTCTTGTTTTTGGTTTTGTTTTATATTTTAGCATAACTTTCATGAATAAAGAGCCAAGTCTCATTTTCTTTATAATTTTTGCAATGTATTTGGAGCTTTATATAGTTCCTTTTAACCATATTTATATTTACTAAATATACAGTCTTTCTTTCATTGTTTCATTCATTTTTGAAATGATGTTACTAGTCAATATATTCTAATTTTTAAAAGTGGCTAATGCTGGAGCATATATAACGTGAACTAAAGCTACTTTCACTTGACCTCAAAGGTAACTGAGGTTGGTATTTATTATTTGTTCAGGTAGACCTTTCTCTGTACATTTTACAAATTATACAGACACACACACATATACATATACATGTAGCATAAAATCTACACACATGTGTATAGGAAGTGTGCACTTCACAGATAGATGCAGTGTATATATTTTATGCATACATACACACATATTTTTCAGTAACCTGGCTTTAACACGACATTATATCACAAACTTCTTACCATTTTAATAAATCGCTTCTCCATTCTGATTTAGAGCTACATCTCTATAATCAATATAACAATTGATTTAAATGTTTTTAATCAATCTGTTATTAATTTTTAATTATCCTTTTAAAAATAATAACTGTGAGCTATTCTTGGGAATAGTGGAGTTGGGTCATTGCAAGTCTGAGAAATAGGGAGAGAACTGAAAGCAGTCCCAGAAGCACTCTAAACTCACAGTGAAGGCCAGACAATGACCTTGGACCACCTGGACATGGGCTGGAAACCTGATGGAGACACCCAGAGTCACATATACCACGGGCTTGCTGACATCTCCAGGCAGGAAGAGAGAACTTAGAGAAATTTTACAAGAACTTAGAACTTTACACTAAATACAGAAAAGCAGCCATCTATGGCTGGAGATCGAGCAGGAAACCTGAAAGAGACATCCATGAGGCACCGATAAGTGGGCCATGGTGATGTCTGCGGTCAAGCCAGGTCCACTGAAATAAACTAATTTAGTGATCAAAGTCTAAGTCTCGTTAATGAGATGAGTTTTTCCCATCCTCAGTTAAAATGGAACCTATTATGAAACCACCATAAACATCAGTAAATTTTATGCCAAGTTCAATGACAGATTAGAGAGAAACAACTCCCTACATTAACTGCTTAACAGAAGAAGAGGTGTATAATTTTTTAGGAAGTCTTACTTACCATAGCCTCTACTTCTCCTTTATACGTAATAGCCAGCACTGGATCAACAGGTATGAAATATGAGAAAAAGTAACAAAAAGTGACCCAAATCTAAGAGACAAAATAATCAATAGAATCAAATCCAGAAATGGTCCAGATTTTTTTTGGGGGGGTAGTTCCCTGGCTGGGAATTGAACCCAGGCTGTGGTGCTGAGAGCTCCGAAGCCTTAACCCTACACCACCAGGGAACCCCCTATGGTCCAGATATTTCAATTATCAGATGAATACTTTATAATAGCTATTATAAATATATAAAATAATGTATCATATGATCTAGTTATTCTATTTCTCATATTTACATGAGAAATAAAAATGTATGTGCACAAAGAAAAAGAGTTACACATAAATGTTCACAGCAACTCTACTTAGGACAGTCCCATGCTGAAGACAACCCAAACATCCACTGACAGATAAATGGGTATAAAAAGTGTCATAAGTGCATGCAATGAAATATTGCTCAGCATTAAAAATAGTTACCAATACATGCAATAACATATACTTTATAAAAGAAGCCAGGCATGTGATTCCATTTATATAAAATTTTAAAATTTTCAAAACTCATCTGCAATGACAGAAAATAGGGAGTTCCCTGATGGTGTAGTGGCTTAAGGCTTCGGCGTTGGCACTGTCAGCGCTGTGGCCTGGGTTCGATTCCCAGTCAGGGAGCTACCCACATACCAAAAAAAAAAAGCAAAAAAAAAAAACAAAAACAATGACAGAAAATAGATTAGTGATTGCCTGGAGATCAGGATTGGGAAGACGAATGACCACAGAGAGGCATGAAGGACCTTGTGGGAGTGATGGAAGTAGTCTACATTTTTATTATGGTTGTGGTTACATGAGTATATGCAGTTGTAAAAATACATAGAACTATATAAATAAAATGCATTCATTCTATGTTAAACATATCTTTAAGCTATTTTACATTTAAAAGAATATCCTTTAAATAAATGGGCAAGGCACTTGCTGGGAGAAAATATTATTAGTACATACTGCTAATAAAGGTCATATGTGAAGAATATATTAAAAACTTTCCAACTTAATAAAAATATGACAATCAAAAATAATGAAAGTTTTAACAGGCTCTTCATAAAAATACACAAATAGCTAATAAGCTAAAAAAAGACATTAATAATCATTAGACAAAATAAAAATTAAAACAAGGAGATTCAACTATATAGTCATTAGAATTGCCAAGAAAAAGAATAGTGTCAACACCAAATTTTGGAGAAGTTGTAGAACAGTCAAAACTCTCACACATTGTGGACAAAAGTGTTCAATGGTGCAACTACTTTAAAAAACTGTTTAGCCATGTATTAAAAAGTTATGCATGCATCTCCCCCATGACCCAGTTTTTCCATTCCTAGGTTAACCCAAGAGAAAGGAAACCACATGTGCACAAAAATCCTATAAACCAACATCCATGGCAGCTTTATTGATACATGCCCAACACTGAAAGTAACTTAGGAGTCCATCCACAAGACAATAGCTAAACACACAATCGAACAGTAGTTAGTAAAAAAAAAGGAAAGGAAATATTATTTATACACACATAGCACAGATGACTCTTAAAAACGTCAAGCTGAGTGAAAGAATCCAGGCATAAACTCCATCCATATTAAGGTTAGAAAAGACAAAACAAATCCTTGGTGATGGAAATCAGAGCAGTGACTGCTTTGACAATGAGAGAGCAGGGCTGATGGTCAGAGGCATAAAGAATAATGGAAATATTCTACTCTTGATCATGGTGTGGGATAGATGTTTTATGTCTTTGTGAAGCTGAAGAAATTATACTCTCTGTATCTTAAAAGAAATGTAGCCTTTCAAACTGCTGGACAAGAAATAGAATCAGTCAAGGCACGGGGAAGTTTTGAACCAGCAGCACGATGCACTCATGGGGGAGCTCCTAACTGCAGACACAGGAGAAACCACCACTGAGCAGCACGAATTCCAACCACTGCTCCCCTCACTTAGTGAACGACACAGGGGGAGCAAGAAGCCTGGAACAGCCCACATGGGAAGGCTTTGTTCCAAATAACAGTTCATGGACCATTGGAGTCATTGTTGCAAAGCCGAGAAAAAGATCTCCAAGCCCGTGATTTACTTGGCATCCATGCTTGGCACAATAGCACAGGAAATTATACAAACACCATTATCAGGCAAAGGCATGGTTTTCTTTAGCAAAATACGATACACTGGATTGGACATGCTGGCGTTTATAAGGAATCATTCTACCTAGCCTAGAAGCCAGGTTAATTTTACAGTTAAATAACTTTTTTTTAAATTCATTTTTATTGTTAGACTTATTGGGGTGACATCTGTTAGCAAGGATTACATGGTCTCAGGCATACAATTCTACCGTGCATTGAAATAACTTTTTTTAAAGAAAAGTAAAAGTATTAATATTAGGCTCCTCAGCTTCTTCCCCTTAAGCTCACACCCTAATCTTTTCTCCCTAGATTTTTCCACTCCATGAGTGAGAAAAGTCTAGAAAAATAAAGCCTGGAGCAGAACTTCCCATGCTAGGGCAGGGCTCCTTTACGTAACTGATCTCAGATTCTCCTTTCCGTAACGGTAATGGGAAAGGACAGAGAACAACAATGAAAGGTAGAAAAATCCTACAAGAATAATTCATTCCTTGCAATAGCTGGAAATGTTAGGGTACCTCGACCTCGTTGAAAGCCCCATCCTATAGCACTATAATTTATGACCTAATAAATGAATTTTCCTTGATTCTAGCACAATTTTGGCAAAGAAGCCAGGGGTAAAGAGAAGCTTTTGTCTGCCCCAGCTCTCTTTTGGGCCCAAGAGCACCAGTGGAAGGCAGGGCTGCAAACCACCGCCACAGGCAACTATGTTGAAATGCTGCCGAGACCATCGTTACTTTACAAGCTGTTTTAACCTCTCCTCCGAAAGAGCAGAATAAATTGTATAGGTTGAGGACTAGATCTTCAAGTATGTAAGGAAGAAAACAGGAGAAAGGAGGCTAACTGATATTTATTGGGACTCTTCTATATTCTAGAAACTATACAAAGTGCTTTAGACTCATCATGTCATTTATTATGACTCGACCCTGGAGAATGTTGGCATGTTTCATCCCCCGCCCTGTCAGACAATAATTATTTCTTTTGAATGGGTGTGAAGGTCATGGAGATGGGTATAGGGCTATAGGACAGGTTTATTGACATCATCATAACAGACCTTTTAGTTTGCCCGAAGTGTTAGCTAGGTCGTGGAAATTTGATAAATATCAATGAGAAAGTCTCCATTTTCTTAGGAGTTAGCCCAGGACTGTGAACTATTAAGGAATTAAAAATTAACACAATTTTTAGTTGTTTTAGGAATAAATATTTACCACCAGTTACATATCCTAATCCAGGTAACTGCCTTAATGGCAGAGAATAAAATGCTCTCCAGCAGGAGCAGAGGTGGAAAGCCACAGACTCTGCTTCTCCAAGTACAGTGGGAGCTGTGACACCCAACCACCTCTGCTTCTGATGAAGGCCCCCAGTATTCTGTTACACACTCCAAACTTACCATCTTTGAAACCATAAACTCCAAATAGGAATTCTACACAGAATAAAATTCCTATTTTAAGAGAGTGTGGATGCAAAGCTTAAATATGACATTGCATATTTCTGTACCTCTTGAAAATTTTATAGGGTGCCTACTTGTATACTACCTTGGTAACTAGGAAAACATTACCACTTCTCAGTTATGTCTAATAAGGGGATGGACACATAAGTAAATACAATTAGTTTATGAATGTTTTATGCTAGTGATCTGCTCATATTGGTACAAAAGTAGCTAAGGTTTATGAACCTTCTAAAGCATAAAGTAGCAGAATACCACATTAAAACTGGCTGTCAATAAGTTCTATGAAAGAATCATGCATGCTCATTAATACATAATCCATACACATTGTTTTGCTTACAAAATTATAAAAAGAATGTAGAAAACATACAGGGCTCCAGTCCTGTTTAATGGTCTAGCTCTAAATACTAGGGCTTCCAGAATCAAGATATAAATGTTTGACTTTATGAAGTGACATCTGTAGAATGTGCAATATTTTAATTCTGACTGAAGATCTTCCTATCATAGATGCATTGTCTCCTGGACAATAAAATCAAACATCACATTATGCTATCAAATATGCTTAGCATTAAGGAATACACAGTTGCTCCCTTTTTACCATAAATTTGCTTCTTTGTTTAATGCTAACATGATGTGCATGAACTACATGGGTAATTTATTCCCAATTTACTGTGAGGCATACTATTCCTAGGCTGAATCTGCTTGAATATTCTACTGTGTGTAAAATGTTGGTATGAATGTAATTTAACTGGGGTGTGGATTTAGAGGAGATAGGATACATTTTTCAAAATGGTGTTGCAGTGATAAACAAACCAGGTTACAAAGGAAATATCTTTAAGTAACCACCCCCCAAGCAAATTGACAAGGCTATAAATCATAGAAATTGTTTTGTGTGTCTATCACTGAAGAGATTACTGTGAAACACATACGCATGAGCAGGTGAGCACTTACACACATATATAGAAAGAAATTTAATAACGAGGCAATTTCAATCCAAATGCATATGTTTCTAGGTTGCTGGAACATCTATAGGTGGCATCAGCAAGACAGCAGAGTAGGGAGCTCTGGACCATCTCCCCCTCCACAAACACACTGAATTAGCAACAATTCATGGACAAATTCCACTTGTAAGAGATCCAAAACTTACTGAAAATCTCCTATACCTCAGGGAAATGCAAAACCAGATTCACCAAAACTGGTAGAGAGATTCAGGACATCTTGCCTGAGTCCCAGTCTCCAAGGTAGCACCATATATGATCAAGAAGAGACCTCTTAGGTCTTAGCTTCACCTAGGCAAGGAAAGGAAGAGCATTTCTGAAGTGCCCTCTGTCCTGCCAGTCTTGAAGCTCTGACAGGTTAGTCTGCATCTAGTCTCCCAGGAGAAAATAGACAGTGATTTAGGTTAGTAAATGCCATAGATCCTCACCTTTGCTTGGCATAGAGTGAGTGGATGAAAAATCCCAGCTCTTGGCTTCCCCCTGTGGAGAACTGGTCTGTGCATTCAGTGCCCCAATTTCTCTGGGGCTGACAAATAACTAGCATCTGACTCAACAATACTGGGACTTTGACAAGTCTGGCAGGGTCTAGCCACCCAGAGGACAGAGATGGTGGCTTAGGATAATACATGCCCTGCTCAGCACAGAGAGAGCAGATGACTAATTCCAGCTCCGAGATACTCCTTTGAGAGGGAGGGTGGGTCTGTATATCCAGCACCTACTTCTCCATGCCGGCCCAAATAAGCAGCATTGGCTTTACCATTCCTGAACCTCTGATGGGTCCAGCACAGTCTAGCTGCATGGGCTAGAACAGAGAAGATGGTTCAGCCTGGTAGATGTTATGCATCCTCTCCTCCATGCTGAGCACAGAGCAAGCAGATGAAAAATCTCAGCACTCACTTTCCCCCTCACTTTGCCCCAATGTTTCTGGAGCTACCAAAAAAACTGTAATCTGACTTGCCAGTCTTAAAACTTTGATAGGTTTGGTGCTGTCTAGCCATCTGACAAAGAACAAAGATAGTGGTTTGGACTAATAGACACTATAGGTCCCCAGCCTTGCCCCCAGCTCAGCAGAGAATAAGTGGAAAAACACCACAGTATCTTTGATGAATAGATGTAAATACCCTCAATAAAATGCCAGAAAACTAAATCCAACACCTGTAAGGATCATACACTATGACCAAGAGGGATGTATCCCTGGAATGCAAGGAATGTAAAGATGGTTCAACAGACAAAAATCAATTAATCTGATATACCATATAAAGAGAAAAAGGATAAAATTACATGAAAGTCTCAAAAGATGCAGAAAAAAATGGTGGATAAAATGCAACACATTTTTTCATGATGAAAACTCTCAATACATTAGGAATAGAAGGAGAGTACCTCAACATAACATAGACCATGTAGAAAGCCCACAGCTAACACATATGAAAAGTCACAACTAACATAACACTAAGTTGTGGAAAACTAAAAGCTTTTCATCACGAATCAGGAGCAAAGCAAGGATGCTGTAAAGGAAATCTCACTATTTCTATCCAATATGGTACTGGAATTCCTAGCCAGAGAAATTAGTCAAGAAAAAGAAATGAAAAGCATTCAAATTGGAAAAAAATTAAAATTGTCTGTGTTTGTGGATGATTAATTTTACATATACAAACCTTCAAATGCTTCATTAAAAAACTATTAGAATTAATAAATAAATTAACTTCACAGGATACAAAATCAAGACAAAAACCCATTGCATTTCTATATTATAACACCAAACTATCTGAAAAGGAATTTATAAAAACAATCCCATTTATAATAATACCAAAAACTATAAAATACTAAAAAATAATCTTAACTAAGGCAGTGAAAGACTTGTATACTAAAGACTACAGAATATTGATGAAAGAAATTAAAGAAAACACACAAAAAATCATAAAACACACCGTACTGATGGATCAGAAGACTTAATATTGTTGAAAGGTCCATGCTCCCAAAGTGATGTATAGATTTGATGCAATTTTATCAAAATTCCAACAGCATTTTTACAGAATTAGAAAAAGAATTATATACTTCATATGGAACTACAAAAGATCACAAATAGCCAAGTAGACACTGAGAAAAAAGAACAAAGAACAAATGTACTGATTTCAAAGTATATTATAGAGCTATAGTAATCAGTATAGTATGGTATTGGCATAAAGATAGACATATAGACCAACAGAACAGAACAGAACAGAGAAGCCAGAAGAAAAATCTATGCATATATGACTAACTAATCTTCAAGTGGAATATCCAAAAGAAAAAGGAGAGTCTCTTCAATAATGGTGTTGGGAAAACTTGATGTACACATGTAGAAAAATAAAACTGGACTCTTATCTTACACCATACACAAAAACCAACTTAAAATGTAGTAAGGACTTAAAAGTAAGACCTGAATCTGTGAAACTGCTAGAAAATACAGGGGAAAAGCTTTACAACATTGGTCTTGGCTATGATTTTATTGATAGACACTGAAAGCATAGGTGACAACCACAAAAAAATAAACAAGTGCAATGACATCAAACAAAAAAACTCCTGTACAGCAAAAGAAATGATTAATGGAGTACAAAAGCAACCTATGGAATGGGAGAAAATATTTGCAAATTATATATCTGTTGAAAGGTTAACATCCAAAATATATAAGGAACTCATGCAACTCAACAGTAAAAACAAAACAAAATCCTTAATTTTAAAATGGGCTAAGGACTTGAATGGATATTTCTCAAAAGAAGACATACAAATGGCCAATAGGTATATGAAAAAGTGTTCAATGTCATTAATCATTGGTGAAATGCAAATCAATATCACAATTATCAACTCATAACAGGAGGGCTATTATGTACTGTTTTAAAGACAAGTGTTGATGAGAATGAAGATAAATTGGAACACTTGCACACTGTTTTTGTGAATATAAAATGAGCCAGCTACCATGGAAATCAGGATGAAGATTCCCCCAACAATTAAAAATAGAAATACCATATAATCCAGAAATTACACTTCTGAGTATTTATCCAACAGATTTCAGAATGTCAAAGTGACATTAGCACTGCCACTTTCATTGCAACACTATTCACAATAGCCAAGATGTAGAAACAACCTAAATATCCATCAACAGGGGAACAGATAAAAAAAATGTTATATATGCATACAATAGAAAATGATTCAGCCTTTAAAAAGGACATTCTGCAATATGTGACAACATGGATGAACCTTGAGGATATTTTACTAAGTGAAATAATGCATTCACAGAATGACCAACACTACATGATTGCACTTGCATGAGGTATCTTAAAATAGTCAAATTCATAGACTCAAAGAATAGAATGGTGGTGGGGTGGTGATGGGTGGTGCTGGGATGGGGAGTTGCTAATCAGCAGTATAAAGTTTCAGGTAAGCAAGATTAATAAGCTTGAGAGATGTACTGTACATTTTACACAACATGATTTTTAAAGTTCCTTCCTGTTCTAAATATTCTTTTGGGTAATAAAAATCATACTGCCATTTGCTCATTTCTATTAGAGTTGTCAGACATGCTAGTTGTTTTTTCACATCTACTAAGTTTTAAACTACAAATGACACTGTTCTTTAAATGTGATTGTCATCGCCTTTTTTTAGAGGAAGAAACTGAGACTTAGAACATGAGTAACTTCCTCAAGGTTAGAGGACTTTCTAATGGCTGAGTTTAAATTAAAAACCATATGTATCTATCTGTGTTCATTCCAACAAGCCATTATGTATTTCACGTGAAATCATATACATTTTTTTCATTATCTTCATAAACAGTGACTGATGCCAGAGCTTCTGTATGAGCAAATCAGTCCTTATTAAATTTTTCATCCTTGAAAAACTTTGTTTTAATTGAATATATGCTATGAATTTTGCCTAATTACATGCCATCCAAAAGAGCATGCTATATCAGTTATGTAAGTTAACTATAGTGAATCCATTTTGAAGGCCAAAAGTTGTCCTTTTACTCCTACTCTTACTTCGTTTTAAGATTGTTCTAAGATAAAAACAAAACAAAAAGAGTCCTGACTTAATCAGGCTTCCTGTTCCCCACCCCAGGCATCTTGGCTCATAAGAGAATATGTGATTCTGAGAAACTTACATGTTGTGTAAAAATATAGGTTATAATTCTTTTTTTTACATGCCCATAGCTATTGTTTGCCTACCTGCTTGCATTTCCCAATCCCTTCACCCTGTCCTGTATCCTTCCTCCATCTGACTCCATCAGTTGGAGTTTTTTCTATTTTGGTTGTTCATTTATTCTGTTCTTTAGATTCCACATATAAGTGAGATTACATGGAATTTGTCTTTCTCAGTATGAATTATTTTGCTTAGCATGATAACTTCTAGTTCCATCCATGTTGTGGCAAATGGTAAGATTTCATTCTTTTTTACAAATGAGTAACATTCTACTTGTAAATATACCACAATTTCTTTATCCAGTCTATGATTGATGGATATTTAGGTTGTTCCCTTATCTTGGCTATTGTAAATAATGCTACAATAAACATACGGGTGCAAATATTTGTTCAAATTAGTGTTTTGGATTTCTTTGGAAAAATATCCAGGAGTGGTAATTACTGGATAATAGTTTCATTTTTAATATTTTGAGGAACCTCCATACTGTTTTCCATAGTGACTGGACCAATTAACAATTGCACCAACAGTGCACAAGGGATCCCTTTACTCCACATCCTGGCCAACACTGGTTATTAGTCAATTTATTGATGAGAGCCATTCTGACAGGAGTGAGGTGGTAACTCATTGCAGTTTTGATTTGCATTTCTCTGATGACTAGTTGAACATCTTCTCATGTATCTATTGGCCATCTGTATCTCCTCTATAATTCTTAATATATATATTTATTTACAAGTATATAATCCTAGAAAGAATAAACACAAAAGTAAATAAAATGATGTATAGTTGGGATATTTCATTCTGTTTGAGTTTGTTGGTGGAGGAGGTAATCTCCAAGAAGACACAATAATCAAGTTTTAAACCTAGGTCCTCTGGCTTCAATAACTGACCTCAGGTTGGCATTTGATTTTTTTTTTTTTTGGTAGCTCCCTGGCTGGGAATTGAACTCAGGCCACGGCATTGAGGGTGCCAAAGCTTAGCCACTACACCACCAGGGAACCCCTGGCATTTGATTTCTTGCTCTTGTCTTCTCTTAGTTTGGGAGTTTTCTCACTCACTTCTATATCCTCACCCTGGTGGCAGAATCATAGATGTTATTTGTCTCTGGTACTGCTTGTACAGGTGCCATTTGCTGTGGGGCAAAAGACATCCAAAGAAACTCTGACTAATTTGAACTTTGTAATTGGTTTGGAAATAGTAGCATGAAAATTATTTTTGGGAAAAGAGGAACCCAATCTATCTTTCTGACCTCCTCAACAGTGTTTTCATATGCTTTATGAATTGTCAGAGCTAGTTGTGGAACCAAGTGAATTTATAGCTTTTTATCCTCTTCCCAGCTGTGTTGACTAGGGCTCCTGCCCCGCCCCAATACAATGGACAAGCACAATATTTTATGGGTTGCACTTCATTAAATTCAAAAGAAAGAAACTGGCTAAATCATGCTTTTATAGTTTAAAATAACAGAGCCCAATCCCTTGTTTTAGCATACTTAAGTAGAGGTAGAATTGGATTATTTGTTATGCAAAGAGCATTTGGGTGTGGAAACCATTTAGGAGTTGGAAGACTGAGACATAGAGAAGCATAAGGTTAAATATTAAAGCCAAGTTTTTTCCACTTTATATGTTAATGACCTGGAAGAAGGAACATACCACAAAGTGGCAAGAATTGCTGAGAGGGCAAAAGAGAGGCGAGAAGTGTCAAGGAGAAGGAGCAAATAACAACATGTAGAGAAATAAGGCAGTGTGGCATGAGCTAGAGGTAAAGTCCCTGCTTTCACAGTGTAAGGTAAAGGGCAAAGGGCAGTGAAGTATGAACGAGGCCAGAGACCAAACCAAGAGAGGTTAATAAAAAGCTTAATAATGGCATATGACATCACACCAGTGGGTGGGAAAGAGGAAAAGGCTGACCTAGGATAGCTGTGGTGGATATACATTGAAACTTAGGATTCAGGATCCAAATAAAATTAACAGGCATTTGAGGTTGCATCTGGCAGGGCTCTGAACATAAAGCTCTAAGTGACAAGGCTGTCATGCAAGTGTATAACGCAGACCTGCCAAGTCAGGCGAGGTGAGGGACGCAGCTGCTCCAGAGTGAAATGTATTGAAAATGCACAATTCACAGTAACGTCTGTGTTTGGCCTTTCCGAAATCCACAGAAAAGAAGACAAACCACAGCCCACATAGGATAAAGGATTGAGGTCCTATTTGTATTTTTTCCTAATGACTGAAGCTTGGAAAGTAACGATTCAATGACATGACTTTCTTACATTCTGAAAACAGGGACTCATGGTTGGCCACAGTGCTTCTTGGTCTTTGGCATGGATATGAATCCTTCGAGAAGCTTATGAAACTACAGGGTCTGATCCAGAAGGTGAAGTTAGAGAGACGGTGCTGAGATCTCGCACCTCAAAGATTTCCCAGGAGACATCAGTGCTGTTGTCTAAGAACCACACTTTGAATAGTAAAGTATTTATCCCCTAAAAAGTTTCAAAGTTCCAAAATCTCAATGTCTCCTTTCCCCATAATACCCCCAGGAAAACTGGAATAGAAAAACTATGCAACTTATTACCTGGAAATACTAAAATATGCTTTTCTGCTTTTATCTTCTTTTGAGTCTAGTCTTCAAAGATTTGTATAATTATGCAAATGTATGTGATATAAAATAGGGGTATACAATGACAGCTTTTTCTATAAATTTCCTAAGTTATGTACAGGTTTGAACTTTCAGCTATCTTAAAACAATCATATAAGAAGAACATTTCTCACATATGCCATAGCTTAATATTTTTGGTGCATTTTCAAATTATGAACTCACTATGTCTTTATATCACTTTGATACTCAACTAGATAAAACCCATAACACTATTTTTAATACATAGAAAATTCAAATTTTATTGTTCATGTCAAGTTTAAAGTAATTATGAGAAATCCAAAGGAAACTAACATATGCCAAGGGGTTCATGGAATTAAATTTTATTCTCCAAGAAAATAATATGTACTGCATAGTGTATAAAATGTTCAACATTATTAGCCATCAAGGAAACACAAATTAAAATACCAAGTGTTAGCAGGGATGTGGAGCAACTGAGACTCTCATACACAGATGGTGGGAAAATAAATTGGTACAATCACTTCAGAAAACAGTTTGGTGATTTCTTAGAAAGTTTAACATATACCTACTGTATGACCTACAGTTATCCAAGAGAAATGAGAGTATATGTTTAGATAAAGACTTGTACAAAAATGTTATGGCAACCTTATTTGAAATAGCCCAAAACTTCAAACAACCCATATGCCTATCAACAGTAAATGGATCCAGAAAATATGGAATACATACTACTCAGCAATAAAATGAATTAACTACAAACACATGTAACAACATGAATGAATATCACAACCATTATGTGAAGTGAAAGAAGCTAGACACAGAGTATATGGTGTTTCAATGTATAGAAAGTTCTGAAAAGTACAAACTAATTTATAATGGCAGAAAGATGACTGCTCCCTAGGGATGGAAGTAGAGTAAGGATAAACAGCAAAGAAGCAAGAGAAGTATTGGTGGGTGATGGAAATGCTTTGCATCTTGATTGCAGTAGTAGCCTCATAAGTTTGTCAAAATTCATCAAATAGTACCCTTTACATAAATACTGTTTATTCTAAGTGAATTATACATAAATGCATTTGTAATTTTGTCCTGGACTATGATAATAACAAAACAGAATAAAGGTAAAAGCGCAAAGAGGGGACAAATTGAAAGAAGGACTGGAGAGTAATTCAGAGAGTGTAGACAGGGATTAGTATCAGATTTTCTTCTGGTGAATTGAACCTATTCTTACTGTAGCTGGTAAACACTGGACTACCTGATAGCACATAAAAAGTGCACATAAATCAGACTTAGAGCTACAGCATTGCATCTTTTACCTCTGGACTGTAAAATTTTATTCCCAGTCTTGCCTTTTAAATGACACTGAAATATCTCACAGTGAGCTAATTTGAGAACAGATGAACTTGAGTGGAATAGTGTTTGTGAGACGCTAAGCTCAGTGCAGGAAGAACAACCTTCCCAGCAAATTCAGTAAACAGTACCATACTCCTTTGATAAGCAATCCCACTCCAAAGTGTTTTGTGCAATTCCTTTGATTTAATTCTCACAATGACCCCATAAAGAGTTCCACTGATGAAAGTTTTACAGAGTGAATTGTCCAAGCCTGCATCCCTAATAATTGCTAGATGTATGATTTAAACAGTATGAACCACTATACTCTAATGATAAAACTGAAGTCCATAGAAGAAAACTCCTCTAGACCTTGCAATATTAATTGATCTCAAGACAATTAATTGGAATAAAGAAAATTAACACTAGGTTTCACTAGTGATTACATCAAATATAATAGGTGTAAAATTCAGGCTCTTGAGCTACTTGCCTACTTGAGCTCACTCCTACCTCTTTGGAGTGTACTTTCATCTTGCTATTTTCAGGGCCCTTGAGCCACTCTCTTGCTGGGGCCTGCTCTTACCTCTTTGAAGTGTAGTTTCTACTTCCAATAAACTACTTTTTCACTATTATAAAAAAAAACAATTCTTCATAAAGAACTTGTCAATAAATGCAAGTTTGATTCTGCATCTTAAAGTGGGCTCATTTGCCACAATTTTATGGCTGTGTTTGGTATATTGCTCACAACTGTGTGACTAGAGGCCATTGGTCCAAGTGGACAAATATCTTTCTTCCCCAAGTCAAACTGTAGCAATAGAGCCAGGAAATTTGGATCAAAAACAATATTGGTCTGTAAAATGGTATACATTTTAGGTGTAACCAATGAGAGATCTATTTTCATTATCCAGCATAAAAACTGCAAATAGTCACATTTATCAAAATCACTTACCAAATTCAATCCTTACTCCAGAAGTCAAACTATCTGACCCTTTCTATCAATGCTTGCATCTTCCTCTATGAACAGAGGGGCATCAATTGCTTTCCAAATTTCAGATGAGGATTATGAAATTTTAGGTTCATGAATTTGGGTTAAACATAGAACTTTTACATCCTTAATATACTGTAGCAGAAACTGTTCAAGCTCAATAAATATTCATGTGATTCTTGACACTGTGGGTCACTTGGGCCATATGACAAGGTCTGGCCCAGGGCATTTTGGTGGAAGCAATGTAAGCTTTTTATGCTTGGCCTTTTGAATCATTCCATGTGATCCTGCAGCCCTTTCTTCTCCTGAAGCAATGATATTAAATGCCATGAACTATGGGTATTAAAGATGTAAGGTGGGGAAGGGTTACCTGCACCTTATTATACTTTGTGAAATCAAAACTAAATGTGTATGATACCAAGCAGAATCTGGACTGTCCTGATATATATCTTCACAGAACCTCTGTTACTCTTACAGTAAACTCTGTTACTCTAATTTCAATGTAGAAGACATTCTCTGATAAAATAAGAGCTTAATAAATTGCTTAAAGAAAGATGAAGTCTCCATTACATTTTTAATTGCAAATTAATTTAGTCAATATTTATGAACTACCTACTAGTTGCAAACCACTCTGAATAACAGTTAATAATAATATAATAGCTAATGAGAGCTTGTATTTATTAAGGACTTCCTGTACACTAGGCACTCATATAAGCATTTTATATATTTTAACTCATCAATACTTTGAATGAGTGAAGCTTCACAGCATATCGATACCAGAGAGCAACAATATAGAGGAAATGCTTGAGTCAGATCAAATGGGTGTGTATCTCAGCTCAGCTACTTACTAAGTATGTAAGATGTTTACAGTAATGACTCCCAATGAATACACCTCTATCTTGCACTGTGACCCTGAACTTGACTATGTGACTTGCTTTGACCAATTGAGAGTCATTCCTAGGGTTTGCCTTCTCTCTTGCTGCTTTTAGAACTCAGCTATCAGGTGACAAAACTAGCCTGGAATAGGATCTGGAAAACCTATGGCTTAGCCTATAGTCATTACCAAGTGCTAGACATCTAAGTAGACATCAGAGCACCCAGCCCAGTTGAGCTTTCAGATGTAACTACATGATTGACCAAGGAGAAACTAGGTGAAGAACCAAGACCAAAGTGATGATCCACAAGGGCACAGGAGGGATAAATGATTGTTGTTTTAAGCCACTAACTTGTATGATGGTTAGTTATGCAGTAATACACTAGGTCAAATTACTTCAACCTTATCCGCTTCAGCTGACCCTCTTTACAACAGACATAGTAATATTTATATCAAAGAATAACTCATTATGCTCCATCTCTCCTTCATGGCATCTTTTAGGCTATTATCTCGTGGTAGATATTTTTTTGACAGGATACTCTCCATCTTCTTAGGATTATCATGTAAATTCTGCCCATTTCAGAAATTTGATTGCAAATAGAAAAAGACTGTCATCTCTTTTCCCTTTCAGCAAGTATTTGATAAGTACTCACTATGTGTCCAACATCGTGCTATCTGAAATGGGCATGAGTTTTACTCTTAATGACCTTGTTCTAGTGAGAGTAGCATTCATCAAAATAATTACAATGGTACACTGTAATGACAAGATTGAAATATGCATATAATACTAACAATATAAAGAAGGACTACCTAGCTCAGCAGGTAAGATTAGAGAAGGTCTTCTGGGAAAACCAAAACAGAGGTTTGTAACATGAAGACAAGTTAGACAATCTACCTGAAGAATAGGAAGATGTCATCCAGGAAGAAGGTACCACGTGAGTCCAGAAGTAGCACAGTATATGTCAGAAAGCAGGAGAAGGTGAGTGTTACAAAAACCTGAAATGCAATACGGCACTAACAGGAATGACGCTAAAACAGAAGACAGAAAACAGATATGCAAGGTTTAATACGAATACGATACACAAAGTTCCATTGGAAACTTCAGCAGCAGTGCATGATGGCTCATGTGACACGGGACTATCTGATTGATATGGGGAGGATATTACATATGAGAGGGGAGAGAATTGAGTTTATTGTCTCCCTTATAGAGCTTCAAGTTGGTGGTTTCCTGTTTTGTTTTGTTTTATTCTATTTTTATGTATATTTTTTCATTAAAGTATAGGAACTATGTTTTTATTATTGTTTTTGTATATATTTTTAAAAATACATATTATAGTAGCGGCCAAACTATTGCCTTATTTTTTTCCTAAAATAATGCACTCCATGTTTAACTTTCATGTGCATGTAAGAACATGTGCATGTAATTGCAGACAAGTGAGTTTCTCTCTGTCTATAGTTCTTGGCTATGTGACTGAAGAGAAGGTGCAAGTGGTACAATTTGGGACAATCTGCTTTTATTCATTACAGCATAATAGATGACAGTTGGAGATTTCATATTGTCAACTCTACTTTGGCATCCTAAGCATGCTAGACATTTGGTCTTCAAAAACTGAAATAAAACCCATCACCACGACTTTCCCTTCTGGATTACATAAGAATGTAGATATCTTTGGTAATAAATTTACTCTGACAGCTGCTAAAAAATTTACCAACCTTGACGACACACTCTGAAAGCCAAAGAGAGCTGATTATTTACCCAAAGCATTTATCTTTTTGAAAAGAAAAAAAAAGGGGCAGAGAAGGCATTAAGACACTATTATGTCTATTACTTTGTGGTCTGTCATGTAAGGTATGTTTTAATGGCATCCCATTTTTCATGAGAAGAATAGATGATTTGGAAAAACATGGACTGAATTTGGAATGCAATCAGTCCCTGCTAGTTCTCTTCAGGAAGCAATAAAAAATGAAACTTTTGCCATGGAGACAGACAAAGCAGAAGCAACCCCTTTGGCTATAACGTTTACAGTCGATCTGGCCAGGGTCACACCATCTGCACAAGAGAAATTCTAAGCAACTCTCCAGTGTTCCAAGCAGATGAGCTCATGCAGTTACCTAGACAGCTGTGAATCTGGCTCACTTGCTGTCTTAATACTTCCCTCTTGCTAATAGTGTCCCACAAACATCAAGGAATGGAAATAAATGGCTAGTCTGGTGGCTGCCTGGAGCTGCCTTAAGTGCGGGGCCTGCTGGGTATCAAATGTTTATTTGATGGCTTTCAACAAAGGGAGAGGTACACTGATTTGTGTAAAGGCTGCAGCGCACTAGTGCTTCTTGTCTCCTCCCAAGACTTCAGCTCCACTCATCTCATTCAAAAGAAGGTAACACACTTTATCGCAGATACAACATGTGCTATTCAACGACTTGAAATAGGATTGACTGAGCCGTATTGATTTTACCAAACTATGTCTCAGAAGCACTTTTGAAGTGACACTGTGAGAAGGGGTTGGGAAGACAGGATTTGGTAAGGAAAAGAAGAGTATTTATACAGGCGCATTGGCCAATTTTCTAATTCTCTCAGGAATAACTCCCAAATTAGCAGCCTTAGGAAGTTGCTACTACTTCATCTTCCTTCTACCCTTCCATCCTTTCCTCCTTTTTTATATCTTTTTATTTTAATTTCCTTCCTTCTTCAATGTCTTCCCCACTCTCCCTCCCTCTCTCCCTAGACACCCTTTCCTTTCCCTCCCCCTGCTCCTCCATTTATTCTTTAATGATACCTCTTCAGCTAACCTGGTACCCAAACCCTCAAAACACACAACTTAGAAATGATGAAGTACTCCAGAACAACAAATGCAGAATAGCTTAAGAAACACCAAGAAACTTATCATTCAATAGCAGTATGTCAGACATTTCAGCTAGGGAAACTGCCTCCTAGAACAATCTTACTCTTCCCTAACATATGATTGGATGGGGCATGCCCCCTTTAAGTGAAGAGAGAACCATAACTTATGTCTCAAAGTTCCACCATATGACTCTCTAATACTGAACTGCTGACTTCACAGCACAAGGTTGGGCCACAAGCTCTTCCTTAAATGGGGATCAGGATAGCCCATCTCTGTGTCTACCACAGAGGAATTGAAGGGAAAAACCATGTAGTAGAGAACATACTTTAAACAGCAATCTAAATTTCCAATTGTCCAAAAGAAAAACATCAAAAACTTCTAAGGGATACAGTGATTCTAATGAAGGTATATAAACTTTTAATTTTACCACAGACTAAAATGCAAAAATGTGTGCCATTAATATAATTAGCTGAGTGTCTTCATTGAGCATTTTGTTCCAGTAAAAGGGAAAGGAGTAGAAAGTTACTTAAGAATTAGTGAGTTTCACATAAGTTCCTAATATTTGAAAGGCTGTACTTACCCTTGGTCTTCATTCTCTTTCCCTGCCATTCTGTACATGGTTCAGTAGAGTTTGCTTTCTCATCACATATGATTGAGACACTACCACCTACTGATCTGAACCATGAAGACCTGAATTCAAATACATCTCTGGCCTGACATATGGGCTTGGATGCCTGAACCTTTCCCAATCTATTTTCTCATTTCTAAGGTGAGCACAATCAGATGAATCCCCTGGTGCTGTTATAAGGATCAAATGAGAGACCCCAGAAGCAAGTCCAACACGGCTAAGTGCTGAAGTCCATGTGTTGTACACAACCCTCTCCTCTCTGGAGAATGAGCTTTAATATTTTGCAGTCACAGCTTGAATGTAGTTGTTTTATTTTTCTGGAAGTATAGCTCTGCACCATTCCGGTTTGAACAGCCAATGTTTGCAGTAAAAATAACCTCATCCTCAAGCAACAAATAAGATCCAGCTCCATGTGGAGCCATGCTGTCCCTTTACTAAGGACATTGGACTGTCCTCTAAGCCAAGCCATATATGTCTTCCTTTCAGGGAATGGCTTTGAGCCTTATTGGGGAAGTCTAATAATCAGCATTGCAATGGAGCAACAGAACTTCCAAAGACAGGCTTGAGCCCTGGGGAAATATGTAATAAGGACATTTGTTTATATTAGTTACTCTGGCAGTCTAACCAAGTAAAATCTGAAATAGAGAATGTTATTAAAAATATGCTATATTATTATTTTCTTGTACAAAGGGTATGGATTAATGGCTAACACAGGGTCACCAAGAAAGGTACAGAAGAGTAATAATAATGGATAAGGAGACTATAAAATCACATTAGCTGACTCAATTTATGGATCATTGGTTAAGTTTCTTGAAAACTGTTTGTTTCCTTAAAGTAAAATTTCTACTTCAAAGTTTGATAGATACCATTGGGCTTTGAGTTAAAAATGTTAAGGGTTCAAATCCTGGTAAGACCACAAATCAATAGAATATTCTGAGAAAGTTCTCCTGAGTTTCTTTTCCTTATTTAGTGTCTACCCTATCCCTTGGCACAGTATGTATTCAATATTTTCTAAATCTTCCTCTTTGTGTGGGTTATTTACCACCACATATGGCTGATACTGTGCTACATTCTTTGAGAGAGTATCTTAAAGGAGGTTATAAACAGATTTATGAAACCATAGTTAATTCACAAAATAATCAAACTTGATTTATAAGCACAGCAATTATAATTAAGCAGTAGTTATAAGTAATTTCCAGTAAACCAAAATTTCTTGAAAAACTAATACCGAAAACAACACCAAATTAAAGCTGGGGAAGTGAATCTGGGGGAGGTTTTCAGAGTGGAAATTAATCCAGACTGAGCTTGGTGGTCAGTGTGGGCTTTTACTTGTTTGCAGTGGATATGATAAAGTTGACAAAACATTGCATAATTAATAAAATTATGAGGAGGTGAGTAAAGTCCACCTGGAAGAAAAGACTTGCAATCAGGGAGAAAAGTTTCACAAGGCTGATAGGATCAATTGGTAAAGGATCTGGAGTATGAAGGTAAAAAGTATATTCAGTCTGACAAATTATGAATGGCAGTCCCAAGGGCTTTACTCCAAAGAGCTGTTGGTGACACCAGTGTGAGTGTCTGCCCAGCCCAGGATCCCCGCTCTGAGAAGACTGGCCCCACCCATCCACTCCTTCACAGTGCTGGGCCCTGGAAATGTTACTGTATTGATACAACCTTGAGTACCTTCCTCCAACTCCATTCTTTCCCACATTTGTGGCAAAATATTAGAAATGAATACCTCATGTGGAAGGAAGGGATAGATGGGGTGTTAGATCTTATCGTGTATCTCTCCCAAAAACTTAGAAATGGGAGTTAGGAGTATTGTTATCAGTCTCTGTTGGGCAACTGAACTGAGACCATTGAAAGTCACTGGATAGGGTTACTTCATTGATCACCATGCATGGGCAGAGAGAACGTATACTCCGGGGAAGGGAGGCAGAGTGGGGGAGGGGAGTGGAATGGGAAAGGAAGGGTAGGAAGAAGGAGAGAAAAAAAGAGAGAAGAGAATATAAAACGGCCTCAGAGAGGAAACAAAGATAAGACATAACAATTTTTTAGAGAAAATGAGGGAATTAATGCAGTTTCTGCCATATTTCCAGTCTCAGCTCTAAGTCTTTCTTCTTCTTTCTTTTAATTTCTACGTTTGGTTATTTTATTATACTTTTGTATCCTTATATTACATTCTTTTCCCCTTATTTATTTATTTTACTTGGAATAGAACTTTGTTATTTGGAAACAAAGGAGCTTTGATGGAGACAGAAATGGTAGTTTTATGTGGACTGGATGAAAATGGGAATGGAAAAGGAAAACAAACCACAAGGCATTTGAGAGGGAGGCATTCAAGAGGTAATGAGACAGAAAATAAGGGACCAATCCAAGAAACACTGTAAGGGAATACTCAAAAAGAGTAAGTGGATGATCACATATGAAACTGTAGGGAGAAGTAAAAAATCCATGAGTGTGATTAAACAAAACCTCATTAAGTATACACTATGCTTAATGCTAAAAGATGAGAAGATTAACGAATACAGGGAAGCCAGGGCATTGGCTATGTGATTTAATTTTGAATGAATGATAATGAATTTTATGGAAGTTTTCTATTAAATGTAAATTCAGTGAGGATGAGGACTGTGTTATTCATCTCTGGTACCAAGAAAAATGCCTAGTGCTTTATATTTGCTCAGTAAATATTGTTTTGAATAATTAAAAGTGCATTTTGGATGATAGCAGGACATTCAGGGGGATGTAATGAGCAGGAAAGGAGTTAATTTATTTAATCTTCATTCTCCTTATGAGGATTACATTGGAGCTAGATATCAGATAACCTTGGTAACCCCTGAGAGAGAGGGTCTCATGCAGAAAAGAAAGGGGGAAAGCTAAAGTTGTAAGTGTGAGTTTTGTTGCTTTAGGAACAGCCATTAAAACTTGAGAGTTAGAGGTCTGGTCAAAAGGGGTTCTGGTTTAGTTTTAAGGAAATTTTTGTCCAATAAATACTTTAGTACTTTATACTCCACCACAGTTATAGGTTTGAAAAAAATTTAAGTGCAACTAGAAAACATTTAAACAGGAATATCCATCCAATTCACTGCTATTTTGTAATCTGACATCTAATGCATAGGGCTCTGGTATGAGCAGCTTTCCCGTTTGCAGGATGAGGATCAGGACTCATTCCATCAATGAGCATCACCTGTACCTATAGGTCTAACAATACTAAGTACCACTGGTAATGCCTAGGAGTTCCTCCCATGCGTGTGGCTAGCCTTATAGGAGACCCCAAAATCCCAACAAGAAAACATTGAGAGAAAAATATAATGCATCTAGTCCCATCAAGGAAGCTGCATATCATGACAAGAACCTTAATGTGAGGAACCCATGTCTCAGTGGGGAAATCATTAGCAAGAATAAGGGGCAAAGCAAGGAATGAAAAAAAAGAATGAGCTAGGAGGGTTCTAGCATGGTGGAATCTTGATTACAGAAGAGTGTATTGGGAAGAACTGTTCAGATCAATGGTTTTAATGGTGAAATCAGCTTAAATTGAACATGAATGTAGTATCCAGTTAGTTAAGCAGACACAGCAAAATGGAGCTCTATATGACCAAACAGGTGACATTTATCCTTAAAAATCCACTAGGTCACTCTATGGATGGGTCTATCTTGATGTATTTAATGATTATTAGCCAAATGCATAACATACTCATATGCAAACATTGCTCTGGGAACTGTGGGAAATTTATTCAGAACCTAACAGAAACCCTGCCTTTGAAGTTGAAATCAGCAAACCTTATGAAAGAGGCACCCCTGAAGTTGATTGGAAAATCAAGAAGAAAAAAAAATATTTTATACTCTGGGAAGATTTTACCTAAAGCAAGCTCACCCAGAAAGAATGGAAGAGCCTCAGTGCTCCTATCTAAGGAAAACTCCAGTTAGTATGGAAGAGGACGCCACGTTCATATCTACGTACAGGAAAAGAGAAAATGAAAGAATGAAGAGGAGGTCAGAAAAGAGTGGAGGTAAAAATTAAAAACTCCAGGGAAAAGTTTTAGGAAAGTCACATAAGAAGAAATTACTCCGCAGGCTTCCTAGCTAATTCACAAGACACTCATGATTAGAGTTGGCCAGAGGAGGCCAAGGCATTGAGTGGTTGGGGATTTGTGTGCGCTGTGACATGTTGCTTCCTGGGCACGGCCTGGGGTGAGAAGCTCTCAAAAAGAGACATCCACCTTGGATGGAGGCCACACAGCTGCTGGTCCTCTTGCTGAGAATGTCCCTCAGCTCCCACAGGGTTTGCTCTGCTGTGACCATGAAGCTGAGCTACTGGCAGGGGGCAGATTGCTTTCAACCGAGAGGACCAGATGTGGTTTCCTTGCTACTGTGGTGGCAACTTAGACAGCAGCTCCGTTGAGAGAGGCTCTACTCTAAACCCTTTAAGGCTAGACAAGTGATTAATGTGCCAGCTTAAGCCAAAGAAATTCCAAGCACTCTGCTCTGGAGAAGATTAAGTCAGTAGGAGATCCACATAATGAGAGCCCCCAGGAACCGTTCTGGAAATCAGAGGAAATTGAAAGAAAAGCTTAAAATAACATCTTTTTAGAAGAAAAAAAAAAACCAGAGAGGTTTAATAAATTTATATGACCTCTTACTGGATTGTAAACATTCAAGGTGATAAGTAAATAGAAGAGGGAATGGTGCAAAGGAGAAAAAAAATTAGATGGTGATTACAACTCTGCAGTGTTTGCCAACCCAAATTACAGTGCAGATCAGACTGGCAAACTAGCTGAATTTCTTTGAGGATTCCCCAGGGTGTGGAGGAGGGGAAAGGAAGAAGACCTGAGCTGCAAGAGAAAAATTAAGTCTCTGTAAGTTTCTTTTCTAGTCCCAAAATTATAATAAGCACACACTGCAAAAGAGGAGTTAAGGGAGGACTGCATACTAGAGATGCAGATGACAAATAGATGACTGTGCCTGAATATCTACAGCTGATGAATTTTAAATTCCTGTCCAGCCTCCAGCTCACTGGTCCCACAGCTCTGGGGCTCTGGGAGTAGAAATGCTTTCAAAACTCTGTGCCATGCCTTGATCCATTCAGTTCTGGAGAAAGGACAGATGAAGAGTCTTGCCTCGGTGTTTGAACTGTCTACTCTCCTGGTGCAGCTTCTAACTTAAGATTTTTAATATTTTCACATTTACTTTAACTGATTTCTTGGGCAATGGCACAAGAATGACAAATAACTATTTGGTAGAATGGGTTTCCATTACTCTGTTCTCTACCTTTATTTCAAGGTCATGATTCTGTTCATAGAACTTAATCAAGTCAGACCTTAAAAACCTCCCTTGTCTCCTGCCCTTTTCCCACTGTCCTTGTTTAGAGGGCTTGGCTCAAGCAGGTCTTAGATGACACTCAGCTGAAAGCTGACTTTCAGATGGAGAGATGAGGGCACATCTATGACTTGTCAACCTTAGTCTAACCACGGCAAGGTCATCACATCGCCCCACAGTGTATCAGCATCTGCAACTTCTAGGTGTTTATTACAGAGTGTTGTGGGAATGCAAAGATCATGAAACCCCAGTCAGTCCCTCAGGCAGGGATGGTGGGAGGACCACAGGGCTGAAATGAGAGGAATTGCCTTGCTTCTTCTGCTGTCATTACGACTGCCTTGCCTCTACATTCTCTTCTTTAAAATAGCACTTGGCCAGCTGTCCAAGGTGACACGACAGGCCTAGCTGAACAGGCTTCTCTTCTGTGTCACCAATACACCCACTGACCACAGGTTCTCGGCTCAGAGATAAAGCTGGACTGAAGTGATCAGATTGTCTCTCTAAAATTTTGAACATTAGGCCTTAGAGTGCTAGATGTAGGGCCAGAATCAATGCTGTGAGGCGGGGGAGCAAAGGGCATGCTGAGATGGAAAGGTACATAAAGGAAGATGTTTGCAGAGAAAGCCAGTGCACAGAGAAGTGGTAAGCAGAGGGGAGTGGAAGTGAGACAACAATTGGGAGAGTAGGAGGAGGCGTGGAAGACAGAGAGGAAGTGACTAAAGACTATCTCATTAGGATGAGGCCTCGTTGTGGCTCTTGCAACGTGATCTGTGACATTTCTCATATTCTTACAGTGACTCTTGTTTTGACTCCAGCTTGTATATTTTTGTCCTTTGGAACAAGCAAAACAATTACAACCATTGTTGACTGGTGTGTGACTTGTATGCTTCCTCTTACCTTGCCTCTCAAAGCTGTAAGTTGCTTAACTGTATGATGGGGACATTAATGTCTCCTGGTGACAGAATAGATGTGACATGTAAAAAGTCTACTGTGATGCTTGGCACATATTTGCTTTGTAAGGGTCTCTGAATCTCAATCTGAATCTCCAGCCAAAGCATTAGGGAAGGAAAATATCAGGAACACCTCTACCAGTCAGGAAGTGGGGTGGGGTTCAGTGGTCTTTGGGAAGATACAATGGCAAAGGCTATGGTGAGAAGGCAGGGGAAGGAGGAGAATCTGAAATAGCACTGAGGTTGACACGGCAAATTTTGACTGGGCTGTGGGACAAGAGATTGAAAAAGACATTGGAGTTTGGCCAATGCTTTCCTGACCACATTGGTGGATTTGAATTTCAAGTTGGTTTTCTTTTTATTCACTTTACGACATATTCAGTTTCTTTGTTGTTGCTGTTTTTTTAATTGAACAGGGAGGGGGGCAGGTACAAAGTACATTATTAACACAAAGTTCCTTAATCTTTAACATTCATGTCACCTCAGTGAAAATTCTGCAGTGTTTTATGCTCTAAATCTTGCATTTATAAAAGGATTGGAATTTTTTAAATACAAATTTATAAATATATTTTTGAATATTACATTATCTCATAGATGAATACAAGTAAGAATCCTAGTTAATCCCCCAGCCCCCTAACCCTTTTCTCCATTTCAGCATCAGCACATCTAAAAGGCTATACCCAGTCCTGGGGAGTGTATACCCTCAGCCAACTACGTACTGTCACCAGGAGCAAGACTTTTCTGAGACATACTGCAGCACAGTGTTTGGCATGAATAAATTAATCAATGATATTCCTTCTTCCGTTTCCAGGATTATTAACAAGGTTCACTTTGGGCATTCTGGTTCTGTATATAAGGATCTGATTCTCCATAAAAGAATGAAGAGGCAGAGGAAGGGGAGGAGAAGAAAAAGCAAACTTTATTTTTTCTTTAAAGAAAAAAAGTAGACAACATTTCAATCACAAAAACACCCTGCTGTTTGAGTACAACTGGTTTATCCCTACATCTTTACTCCCCACTATCTTATGATCTGCAATCCTGTGCATACCCTGTTAATTTTGAGGTCACTGGCTCTCATGAAAGAGATATCACTACTTCATTGAAGTTAAAGAAAGAGTAGGTGAGAAATTAGGAGACAGGTTATAAGTTTTATTCTAGTTATATAAAAGATACATTTCCCTGAAGATAAAATAGAAACCAAAGTCCAGATATAAAGAAATTAAAAATATGAAAGCAGTAATTTATTATACAAAAGGGAAAAATCGAAGCAAAGATAAAATGTGTTTTAGATTAGTCCTATGATGGAAACAGTTTACAGAAAGAAAAGTCAATAAAGACATTGTGAAGGGTTATCACCCAAGTCCCTAAATTTTGCAGCCCCAAGGCCCCTTATGGTTTATTACTATTGTCTTTTTAGTTAAGCATGGCTGCTGGCAGAATGTACACACCACCATCTTGACTATGCTTTACATTAGGAAGGTTTTGATTGATTCGATCATCTGTAATCTATTCCTTGGGGCTTTCCCCCCAAATGTGTGTGCCCTCACTCATACACACACACACTGAATACTCGTAGAAATAAAAAATGGTATCTTTCATGGAGTCTCCTTAATTTCTTTCCATCAAGGCAAAAACATATATCTATTTCTTTTATATATTTGAATCCTGTGAAAACATAAACAGATGACTAAAGTAACATTCATAGCAAAGGTTTAAAACTCACCAAGTTCACATGAGAGTTTTTTTGTTTGATTTTTGTTTGTTTTTGTTTGTTTTCCCATAGATGGGGCTCCTGAATACCTTATAATATAAAACAAGGTTGTATAGGCTACTGATATCTATTCTTTTTTTCTGAAAGTGGGTGTCACAATTCTGTTTTGCAATTGCCTTAGTACAAAAGCATTTCTAGAGCTAGGTTCCTAAGCATGCCAGTATTTTCACTCACAGGAAAAGGGAAAAAACAAATTGCTTTCTCTGCAATTACATCAGGCTGGTCTATTGACACACAGTGAATGAAATGTTTATACTCTGAGAGGGAGCCCCTGCATCATTCTCAAAATTACGGGCCCTCTGATCACCAGTGATTGTCTAGCCCTAGAAGTTTGCAGAGATAGACAAGAATAGGGAGAAGAGAACATAGCACACAGCAGTAAATAGCTGTATTTAGGCATTGTGTCATAATGGAAAAATCAATCCAATTTTCTGGGGAAACTACTGAAAATCCTAACTACAATATTGTCTTCTCTGCAACTGCCAGATTGGCTTATAACTTATACTTTCTAATAGCCAGAAGCTAAATTTTGAGTGCCAAACAGAGTACAACCTGAAGATGAAACTGTAAGCAATTCTGAGGTCTCATTTAACACAGAAACAGATATATCCAACCATCAAACCACTGATTGCAAGATTGGTTTCTGAGGAATTTGTGAATTCGATAGGTACATAAAGTGAAGAAGTATTCCAGTGCCTAGCCTGGTATTAGGCACCAAATAAACAATTATAATATTGATTGATTGATTTAAAAAGTGAGATATAATTCATTCAGAATATGGCCAGTTGTGCAACAAATTTTCCTAAAGCAAAAACCACATTTGAGAGAATCTCACATTTTATGTGTCTGAAAAATTATTTGGAATAAACTTAAATGTTTATGTTTAGAAATACAATCCTTTCCCACCACAAATCTTTAATCTAATAACCAGACCAACTGCAAGTTCAACACTAACGTAGTGTTGAAAGCTCAGAGGGACTTCATGAGGAAAACAGAAAGGTAGACTCTGATGACTTCATCTTAGTATAGCCATCCCCACTTAATGACCTACCAGCTGAAGGACCACAAGGACTTTTGACCAGTTCTCTAGCACTTTCTCAATCTGTATGAGTTTAGGGAATATCCTTTCTCAGTCTTTGTCTCATTCCCGCAGTTGGTTAGTATCCACTACACGATGCGTTCGCAATCACATAAGACTATTTATTTCATTTATATAAGTATGGTGTTAGGTAGTACCTATTGAAAAATACATACCTTGTGATGTCATGACACAACACAAGACATCACCTTTAAGCTCCTTGCTTATCAACCAGTTCACTTAATGACCTAGTCACAGGAATAGAACTCGGAGTGCCTGTATCCTGCTTTTTCAAATGTCTAATATCTTTGCTTCCTCTTCACATGGCATCTCTTTCTATCTTTAATATGTCAGCTACTACATATATTAGATGGCTCTGGATGGATCCAGCTTAGGCTTTTCTCCTTAATTCTAATTTCACAAACATCATTATTTCTGCATTATAGTTTATCTCTGCCCCCTCTTCCACACTCACCCCAAATATGAACTTTCTTTATTCTCTATTATAGGAATTCAATAAATCAGAGCTAATTTTGCACTTACACACACCCTGATTTGAAAGACTCGGAGGGAGGGCAAGATGGCAACTGGAGAGGAGGTCCCTAAAGCCTCTCCCAGAAAACATAATTGAACAGACACCCAGGAGCCAAGTAGGAGGACCCTGAGTGACAAAACAGCAGCTGAGAAATCCACACACCACAAGTAAACACCTGAAGGTTGGAGAGAAGGAGGCGAGTGGGAGAGATGGGAGGGAGCAGAGACAGATTGCAACAGGACCCAATTGCTGCTGACTATCCGGAAGCAGCACAGTGCATGGGAGGGGGAAGCCAAGAGGTGACAAGAGTAAAAGCCAGCAAAGTGGCAGAATGGTGGGAGACCGTGAGGGAGCTGGGCTGGGACCTGGGCTTTGGAGCGGTGAGTTGGGGAGGAGCTTGGGTGCCAACCTCTGGAACTTTTGAGTGGTGGGAGGGCTGAGTGAGGACTCTGAACTGCAGAGAGGACACATTGGCTCCCTGCCCCCTTGCGACCCACAGCACAGGCACGCACGGCTCCTACACAGGGCTGCAGTTCCTGTTCCTGGCCTGCTGCGGAGGTGAGCCTGCTGCCTTCATACTGCCTGAGGTCAGGCCCACAGCTTTGGACTTGTGGTGTGCACGCCCACATGTACGCCCCTGGGGCCTACAAGCAGTGCGAGCCTGCAGACTCTGCCCCAATGGCTGGTTGCTGAAGCAGGCCCGGGAAGAAAGGCAGATTTGATAGCATTCACCCCAGCCAGCAGGAGCAGCCTCGGCCCACATCACCCAGCTTCCCTAGCATCGGGCAGAACATGGAACTGCCCCCAGAGCACCTTTTGTTGGCCTCTCCCCTTTCCTACAGCCTTCCCAATGAACTAACTAACTGCAGGAAGTGGAGGGACCCTGATAGATGTGCACTGCCTCCAAATGTAGCAGGAGACCATAAATAAGAAATAAACAAACTCCTCTCTCTCCCAAAACTTGACCCCCAGTGCCACCTAGTGTTTGCCCTACAGCAAGACACCACAAAAGTACTAATCTGGGCTCCTGGGCTCTGCTGAACATAACTAATGCCTTCATGTCAAAGAGGAAGAAACCATCAGACAGGAAGAATTCCTTAAAAACTAAAACTGCTCAGAAAGAACATGAAATTTATCCAGAAACAGCTTCTTAGACCTAGATGTTGCTGAACTAAGTGACAGAGAATTTAAAGTAGCCATTCTAAAGACTCTGAGAGAAATGTAAACATACTGGCAGAACACCATAGCTGAGATGAACAACATAAAAAAGAAGATGTACAACATAAAAAAGGAACTCTGTGAACAAAAGGAACAATTTAACAAAGAAATTCAAAACATAAGGAAGATCGAGATGGAAATGAGAAAAATAAATAATACAATAAAAGAAGTGAGAAACAAAATAACTGCCATAGGAAACAGGGCCAACCAGATGGAGGAAAGAATTAATGATATCAAAGATCAGAACATGGAAACAGCTCAGAAAGAGGAAGAAAGGGGATATAGAACCAAGAGGATTAAAATAACTCTGCAAGAACTATCTGACTCCATGAGACAAAACCAACATAATTGGATTAGAAGAAGCAGCAGAGCATTCTACAGAGAGCATACTCAAAAAAATAGTAGATGAGAACTTTCCAAACCTATGGAAAGATCTGGAACCCCAAGTTCAAGAAGAAAACAGGTCCCCTAGATACCTGGACCCTAACAGATCTTCTCCAAGACACATGGTAATAAAGATGTCTAAAACTAAAGACAAAGAGACAATTCTCAAGGCAGCCAGGGAAAAAAGAACTATAATATTTAGAGGAAAAACCATCAGGCTGGCATCAGATTTCTGAGCAGAAACTCTGCAAGCCAGGAGGGAGTGGAATCCAATATTCAAAACTTGAAAAGAGAGAAACGTACAGTTAAGAATACATTATCCAGCAAAATTGTCTTTCAGATATGAAGGTGGAATAAAGACCTTCTCAGACACCCAGAAGCTGAGGGAATTTGCCAGCACAAGGCCAGCACTCCAAGAAATACTGAAGAAGGCTCTTCGACCTGAAACAAAACATCAGGAAATATGGAACAAAGTTGGGGCAACAAGAAAGAAACAAAAATAAAACAAAAACAAACAAAGAAATAAGTAATGGCCACAGGAAATCCTCACATATCGATCATCATTCTAAATGTTAATGGAATGAACTCACCAATAAAAAGACACACAGTAGCAGACTGGATTAAAAAACAGAACCCATCCATATGCTGTCTCCAAGAGACACACCTCAGCCATAAGGACAAACACAGACTCAGAGTGAAAGGATGGGAAACAATACTCCAAGAAAATGGTAACCAGAGAAAAGCAGGAGTTGCCATACTGATATCTAATGAAACAAACTTCAGGTTAAAAAAGATAGTAAAAGACAAAGATGGTCATTACATAATGATAAAAGGCACAATACAACAACAAAAAGACTTGACACTAATTAATATATATGCCCCCAACCAGGATGCACCAAAATATACAAAGAAACTATTAAGAGGTTTAAAAGGAGAAACTGGCAAAAATACAATCATAGTGGGTGACTTAAACATCCCGCTAACAGCCATGGACAGACCAACCGAACAGAAAATAAATAAGGAAATATCAGCTCTAAATGACATATTACAGCAATTGGACATCATTGACATTTACAGAACACTTCATCCAGCAAAAAGAAACTACACCTTCTTTTCTAGTGCGCATGGAACATTCTCAAGGATAGACCACATGCTGGCACACAAAAGTACCCTCAAGAAGATCGAAATCATACCAAGTGGATTTTCAGACCACAAAGCTTTGAAATTGGAGATCAACTGTAAAAGGAAAGCAGAAAAAAAACCACATATACATGAAGATTAAACAATAGCTTATTAAAAAAGGACTGGATAAAAGAACAAATAAAAGATGAGATTAAAAAATATATAGAAACTAATGACAATGAAAATACAACGTATCAGAATTATTGGGACACAGCAAAAGTGGTAATAAGAGGGAAATTATATCACTAGAGGCCTATCTTAAGAAACAAGAAAAATCACAAGTAAACACCTTAGCATCCCATCTTAAAGAACTAGAAAAAGAAGAGCAGACAAAACCCAGAGACAGCAGGAGAAAAGAAATAATAAAAATTAAAGTAGAGCTAAACCAATTAGAGAACAGAAGGACAATAGAAAAAAATTAATATTACGAAGAGCTGGTTCTTTGAGAAAGTCAACAAAATTGACAAACCCCTGGCTAGACTAATCAAAGGATGAAAGGAAAGGACACAAATATCCAAAATTAGAAATTAAAGGGGAGAAATTACCACTGATACCACAGAAATACAAAGGATTATAAGAAAATATCATGAAGGACTTTATGCCACTAAATTTAACAACCTAGAAGAAATGGACAAGTTTCTAGAAACTTACAGCCTACCTAGACTGAACCAAGGAGAACTAGGTAATCTAAATAGACCTATCAATAACAAGGAGATTGAAATGATTATCCATAATCTCCCTAAAGGCAAAATCCCTGGACCAGATGGTTTCACCAACGAATTCTATCAAGCATTCAAAGAAGAATTAACGCCTATCCTCCTCAGACTCATCCAAAAAATTGAAGAGGAAGCAATACTTCCTAACTCATTCTATGAGGCCAACATTACTCTAATACCAAAGCCTGGTAAAGACAACACATAAAAAGAAAACTATAGATCAATATCTCTGATGAACACAGATGCAACAATCCTAAACAAAATATTAGCAAACAGAATTTAACAATGCATCAAAAAGATCATACATCATGATCAAGTGGGCTTCATCCTGGGAGCACAAGGATGGTTCAACATACGAAAATCAATCAATGTGATACACCACATTAACAAAATCAAAGATAAAGACCATATGGTCATATCAATTGATGCAGAAAAAGCATTCGACAAGATACAACATTCATTTATGATCAAAACACTAAATAAAATAGGTACAGAAGGAAAGTATCTCAACATAATAAAGGCCACATATGAGAGACCCTCGGCTAACATCATACTGAATGGGGAAAAGCTGAAACCTATTCCCCTAAAAATCAGGAACAAGACAGGGATGCCCCCTGTCACCACTGCTATTTAATATAGTACTGGAAGTTCTAGCCACAGCAATCAGGCAAGAGAAAGGAATAATGGGAGTTCCCTGATGGTGTAGTGGCTTAAGGCTTCGGCGCTGGCTCTGTCAGTGCTGCGGCCTGGGTTTGATTCCCAGTCAGGGAGCTGCCCACATACCAAAAAACAAAAAAAAAAAAAAAAAAAAAAAGAGAGAGAAAGGAATAAAAGGTATCGAAATTGGGAAAAAGTGGTCAAATTGTCACTATTTGCAGATGACATGATCCTTTATATAAAAAATTCCAAAGATTCCACCAGGAAACTATTGGAAGCAATAAACAAATATAGTAAAGTCACAGGATACAAAATCAGTGTACATAAATCAACAGCATTCCTTTATACAAACAACGAATCCACAGCAAAAGAAATGAGGGAGTCAATTCCCTTTGCTATCACAACAAAAAGAATGAAATACCTGGGAATTAACTTAACAAAGAA